>LBNU01000829.1:43362-54731 GCA_014162995.1 Artemisia annua | reverse complement strand
ACACATTAAATTGTTTAGTTGTACACGACACATTAAATTATTTTCCCTTTTCCTGGTCAAAAGTAGCGGCTAACAAAGCCTACGTTACTACTGTATCAAAGGGATTATACATAAACAAATCCATATATATGTTTTGATTTATTCGAACAAAGGAATTTTAACAAATCCATATATATCTTTTAAATATTAAAAAGATATGTATGATATAATACATTACATTGTTTTTGTTGTGCATATCTAAACAAGATATCTTGACAAATACCATACGATATGTATGGAAGAGATATCACATGATTTGCTTTAAATATCATACGAATATTAAATCTTCTAATTTGGTAAACACGATTTTACCTATAGCCACGCGCCAAGTCCGCACGATCGGACCTACTTTATCTTTTAGACGCGAACAACGCAGTCAAGATAAATCTACCCGCTTTAGGCCATGCGTACGAAATCTTCGCAGATTGGCGCCATGAGCGCACTGTTACATACAGGCACCACGATGCTAAGTCGATCGCCATGAGCGCACGCATACAAAAGCCGTGGTCAACTGCGATCATCCTCAAACGTTAGAGTCTATGCGGTCACGATACATCTATCTGCGTCTGTACGTGCGAAAAAAACTATTAGTCGCGGTTACGGTACATCCATCCGCGCCATTGTTTTTATAGAAAAAAAAAAGAAAAAATTACTCGCCATGAGCGCACTATAGATTAGCTATGTGCTACTTTTTTTATATGTAGTTATAAAACCTCACGATAGGTGTAATTCGCACAGCGAAAATTTCTCTTATATGCTATGTGCTATATATTTTTATCTTTTACTTCATTAAGTTTTATATGTTGCGATGCGCGGCATATACTTCTAATGTTTGCATTAAGTGTTTTTCAGGATAACTAAGTTTAATGCTCCTATACGAGTAGCACCATCAAACTTGGGGGGCTACCAGGGTATATCCTACCATTGTTTGCGCACATCGTACGCAGGTGTATTTGAAAGCAGATCGTACGTAAGAGGTATCGCGAGCCCGGTACAAAGACGAATTTGAAAATTCGCACCATCTCGCCGCAGGGGAGACGTCCTCTGTCGGTTATAAAGACGAATGTTATGTTCGCACCTTGTCGCGGACAACGCGCATCTTTGTCGCGCACAGCGCACACCTCTGCCACAGAAGCACGTCTTCTGTCGCGCCATGTTGCACCGCTACTAGTACAAAAGGTACGCCCTTACCCAGGATGCAGCATACAGGAATCCACCTTCACCACGGACACCTTCACCATTGTGAGACAATCACAATCGCAATTCCAGTGCGCACTATCGCATTTGGGCTGCGCAGTATGGTCCATCTCATGCGCGCACAAGTTGCGCACACATGGGTCATGCCGTTATGGTTGATTGGGCCTACGCGGCCATGAACATGAACTTGAGTTTAGCATCCGCACTCAGGTCATGCGCATACTAAACTTGGGGGGCTTGTAGACGTATAGTCTGGCCCGCGCCCAGACAATGGGCCAGGCCCGGCAGATAGCGGCCCACTCTACACCTAACCCTAATCCATGCCTTATAAATATAGGGCTTGGATTCCCTTCACAACACGATAGATTACAACAGGTTACCCTAAACCTAATAACTCATATATGCTACATCGCATCGATGACTGACTTGACCGTCGGAGGTGGATCCCGGGGCTACGGCCTCGGGTCCACTCCTAACGGGTTCTCTTTGTTGACAGGTCTAATAGGGCTCGAGAAGACGACTAACGGCCCAAGGAGAGTCGTTGAATCAGTCCGCGCCAGATTATGCATCAACAAGCTACATGTATATTTTTCATTTATTATATTTTTGTTTGATAATAAATACTTATTAACGAATTTAAATGCTCAAATATATTATTTTATACAAATAATACCTCAAAAATTCAAGGTAGAACGCCAAAACATCTTCAGTTTAATAATCTATTTCTTTTCATTTTGATGTTTTATTAAAAGGAATATAACCGAAATTATAATTTTAGAAAACGAAATATTATGATACCAGATGTGTTTGTCCATTGCAAGAACACATAAGAAGTTGAACTGGGTATTCTTGATTAAGAGGTCATGTGCATTTTTAATCACCTCATGAAGAATGAGAACCCGAAGCCAAATCACTATTGCTGGATAGGGTGTATGATCAAATTAAACATCACCGACTGCTTTACTTAACTATTGGAATGTTTTAGTTTTGTCTACATGCTTCAATAACCCTAAAAACTACGCCAACCTCTTAAAGAGAGGAAGCTTTATATAGTCTAAGCCCATGTGGGATGGACTCAGAGACATCGTTCTCGTGCAAAAAATCAGAAATCATGATTACTAGAAAAAAAAATAAAATAAAATAAAATAAATAAATAAAAAAATAAATTATAACTCGAGATGCGATATTGGTTGCATTTGTAGGGGCACTATAACCGTTCATTCGGTTTTGTTTAGCAATATTTTGGACACGGCGCATATGCAAATCATTAATGATGAGAGCAAAGGAACTATTTCATAAAAACAGATGCATCTACCACTTTTACTATACATACATACAAGAAACATTCAATGATGAAGACAGACATGATATAGTCTTGATGCTTCTGATAAGGTAAGACACAGTACAAATGTATGACAACTTCCAATTCTTCACATGTTCGGATGCATGTTTGGAGAGTTTTGACTGTGACACTGCTTACATGCTGAACAGTATCCCATTTGTGTTTTTTTATCTTATCTGGTCAAACACTTGAAAACCACCATCAGTTCCTTTAAAATCCCAAATCACATTTTTCCATTTTCTTACACTTTTCAACTTACACAAAAGGTAATTTCTCAATAAAATAATTCCATTAATTTTCTTCTTTTGTACTATAGAAAGGGGGCCATGCTATAAAATTACTTTCATACTTGCTAAAATACAAAACTTAGGATACGCGATTTAATCTGTATACAAACAATGAATTTGTTAACGTACAATCATTATATGTATTTAACTTGTGTACAAGAAGTCCTAGCATCGGTGTAACTAAATTCTGGGTTTCTAATAAACATTAAAGTTTTAAGAATATCCTAACATTTTGAATTCAGCGGACTTTGTAGATAAATATTCCATAAGTATGAAAAAACATTAAATGGTAATTGGTTCGAACAATCTATTCATGAATTTAGAGTGTCAAAATAATGAGTAACTTCTTTCATATAAAGGTTGTTCAAGTGTCCCACCCCCTGAATAAGTAAGCCCCGTTCTTTAGTAGTACTAATAATAATAATAATAACAATAATTATAATAATAATTATAATAACAATAACAATAATAATAATAATAATAATAATACAAAAAAAGAGAGGCGACGCGCCCATTTGAGTGACGAAGGCCTATGCTACAGTAAGACAAAAAGTAGGTTTCGGTTACGAAGTCACTTTGTCGAATTATAAAGAAAGGGAGGCTAAGGTTACAAAGTAAGATCAACTGGTTAAGGAATAAGTCCTAGTACTATGTTCTCTAAGCTTGACTAATAAAATACGTACTCGAATCCATTTACAATCCCGAGTTTCCAGACACATCGCACTTCCGCTTGGGTCGAGGCTGTCACTCGAGACACCATTGATAAGTTTCCATAAAAATATAATAGTTACAAAATTCGGTGTGTATAACTTTCTTGTGATAAAAAAACCTTATTTCAAAAATAGTTCCGCACGACCGCTAAATTATGCAACTTCGTTGAAACATTGACAAGCGTTCAAAATGTTGATGAGGTTTATTGCTAAACCGAATTGACATATTGTGCGACCAAGGTGTTGTTTTGCTAGATCGATGTGATGTTTTGATAAATCAGATTAATCTTATTCAAAAAGTAGGACCCATGGTTGACTTTTGTTTTGCTAGATCGATGGATGTTGATACTTTTATTGCGACTTACGACATTAATTAGGGTTTTTGGCTGACCAGTTATTGAAAGACTTTTTAAGTTTGCGTGTAAATAGGCTTGCCCACCACGTCGTTATTGAAAAGCCTTTTTTTTCAACTTGAGGATGCATTATGCGTTGTGATGTAAGAAATCTTGTTTTACATTTTTATTAACCGGATCCTCTTGAGACTTCACCAACATTCACGGGCAGTATACCTGTTCTTGTATAGTACAGACTCGGTAAGATCGGGTCGTCGCTAGATCGAAGGCAATTCAAATGTTTCAAAAGCAAATTAAATAACGACAACTATGTTTTTAATACACATGATTATTAAAATAATAAATTAACTAAACGACAACAAATAAATAAATACAATATAGAAAATGACAAGAAAATCAATAGATAAAGGACATGCTCGCCTTGCTAATCATCTATCCTATCAATGACATCAAATGTATGTGCATTGTTCATCTAGCAATGTTCGAGTGAGTTTTAGGTAGTGTAGGTCTGATATGGTCGATAGACCCTACATACTTCTTTTTATATCCGCATAATCCGATGGTCAAGGCCATATACTAGTTATCGTCCAAGCATTAAGCTTCTCAACTAATCTATATGATAATGTTTTAACTGTGTTCACCAAGCACTTAATTACTAAGTAATTTTCCTAGTTACTATTCACTAAATCTTAAACCCTATTATCTACGACTTTTGACGTCGTTAGGTTAATTGTCATGATCCTAACCACTAAAGATTTTGGTGTGTATTTTAATGATTCGAGTAATTATATTTTCAGATGGTCAGCTACTAATTAATTACTCTCAACACGTAGCCATGGTAAATTCAAAGGCGTAAGTCTTTACAGGCAATATACACTATCCACAACAAGCTAGAATAAATGTAACAATCTTTCATTAATAAATAAGTTCATAACAAAGTAAGCATAGAAAGATGTAGCCTTCTATTAATGAAAACAAACAAAGAGTGATTGAGTTTGAAAGATTAAACGGAGTCATCATAATGAAACAGAAGTAAACTTTGATTGTTTAGAAATCGCATACTAGAATGGGGTACCGACATATTCTTTGACTGTTTCTTCACTGTCTTCTCTTTTTGGCTTCTTTTATGTCATTTTCCGGTGTTTTTCACAAAAATTGCTTCATAGCTCCAAATTAATACTAAAATGCAAGTAGATAACAATTCAATACCAAATATCGTATAAATACTATAAAAATGAGCTATAAATCATGGGATCTTGATATAAAAAATATGCACTTCTTTGATCTTATCAAATAACCCCCTACTTGACTTGTACTTGTCCTCAAGTAGACTTCGAATTAATTTATAAAAATATCTTCTAATCAACACCTAGAAAAAAAGAATTTAAATTTAACACACTTCTAGTCAATTATAAAATCGAACACCTCATTAAAAGGGAAAAGAAATAACACTCAATCTCTCACTAATCTACGTGTTATATTTTCTAAGCATTCAAGGGCTATGTCATGGTACATATAGTATCATATGCTTGACTAAATTTCAAGTGGTTAAACAAAGTGTAGGATATAATTAAACAGGAAACACATTTAATGGGTGTAAATATAAAAATAACAAACATGTACTTACTAAATCCAAAATCCCTTGTCACTAATTGCTTTTAATTCTACAAACCCAAAGTCATCAATCGGCAAGGGTCTTCAAGCCATTAATGCATCAAGTTAATGCGTATTAATAGTAATAAAATGCCTCGTAATCCTCATCAACATAAAACCTATGCATATAAGGACACATAAATTCGGCCTTCAACACATCATAACCGATATATGATAATGCGTATAAAATGAAATTTCGCACCAAACTTGATAAATATTAATACTTTGGCAAATTTTACACAATAACACATAACTAATCAAACTATACAAAGTATACAGCATAATGACTAATTTATAATTACTATAAGCAAATAAATAAACATACTTCATTTTTTTGAACTTTTTTTGCAAGAATAATAATAAAAGAAAAAAATACAAGGTTTATACGAAGGCATCCCCTACCGGAGATTTTCTAATATCAAAATCTGACATTCTTCAATAATCCTCATAAATAACTTGCAAATTCTACCAGTCGATCCAAAAACAACTAATAACCAACTATCATGGACTTAAGAACTACATGGTAGGCTAGGTGAAACGTTTACCGAAACAAATAATTAACTAAATTTAAATAAACCGGAAAATTCAATTCAGAAATTATCTTTCCTGTCTTTACGGAATACTTAGGACAGTTAATCAGGGTGTAAACAAAAAGAATAGATTGGCTAAAGGTTTTCTAATGTATCTTACATTTAAAATGAGTGTAATAAATAAGGGTTTTACAGGTAGATTAACTAATCAGTGTGAAAATTCGATATACACAATACATAACCTAAACAGATTAGCTTATTTAGTTTGAATCCTAAAATTTCTGCCTTCTCTCCTAACTAAACCAATTACACCAAGTTACCGCAGCTCAATGCTCATTTTGGTGGTCTCGTTATGCAAAAATGATTAAGTTCTAAAGTATATTACAAGACACCTGCACACACTCAATTGATCTTAAGTAAACCATAATATCTTTTTCGGAAGTGCATAGCTCTGATACCAATACGGACTGCCGATTTCAATTGTTGTGCTTTCTTAAATGCATACTTATGCAAGGGTTCAAGTTCTGATCGTATCTTTTCGGTCGTTCTGGAATACTAAATAATAAGATGTAAAGGCTATTCTCACGTATGTAATAAAGAGGTGTGTGCACTCGGTTACGCGCTTAACTAGTTCGTTATGAACAACATGTAAATAATTTAAAATTGTGACAAAATTTTCATAAAAAAAACTAGTAGAAAGGACATGCAGATTTAATTTTATCCCCCCCCCCAACTTAAGATGTACTATGCCCTCACTATACAAATACAAATAATAAAAGCAAGAAAAAATAGAAATGAAATGGAAAACTCCTCTGATGTGCTCGGTATGATTCTAGAAAATATGTATAAAAGCAAAGGTAGATTTTTCAAAAATCACTGAACTTAATCCAGCGTATTGCGAGCTACCTACTACCTTTTGGGGAAAACCAAATAAAAACATCAAAAACACCTACTTAACACATCATAACATTAAAAAAAGAAAACTCCTATCAGGCCTCCTATACGGCGTCGGCATATAAGACATAAGGTCTATATGTCGTATGCGAATATACGCCATATATGCTACAATGAATATATGTCGTATACCTTACCTGTTACAAAACATACAAATGAAATAACCGAAATAAAAATCCTAACCAAATCCAAATAAATAACAAATTCTTGAATCACAACCACGCAAATAATAGAACAAAAAACGGAAAGAAAAATAAATTGTCACTTCATAAGAAAATGGACATCACTCAACCATAGCATCACCACCATCTCTAGGCCGACCGGAACTAGCAGGGATATCCATAGGAATAGCAAAATAAACCTAAGAAGAAACAATAGGTGCACGTTGAAAATGGTATTGAGAAGGGAAATAAACATAATTTTTCCCATCAAAACATGTTGGTCTGGATATACAAGTGCAACACCATGAATTGTATAAAAAAAGTTTGAGCAAATGAAAATAATTGATGTTTATTATAGATACGTGCATGGTTACACGATCTTGACCATGATAAACTCATAATACCCATTCGTACATTACAACTGTAATAGTCTCACACTAGAGGTTGAATGTGAAGGATTTTATGAGGGATAGTTATGAAATATTATCCCTAGTAATGAAAAATGCTTCTCTTAAAGTTATAAAGAGGTGGATTCCACTTAGAAGATGAAGTGTGTTCTAGAGTTGGAATCGTTACCTATCGCTATTACTAACCTCCTTTTATAGATAAAGGGTGATACACTATTAGTAGTTACAAGAATAGAATAACTAAATTAGAAGCAAACTGGTAGTTAAGTACACGTGCACTTTTGTGGCTAAGGTTGCTTTACTGTGCTGACATCTCTAAATATAAGTAGCTGATAACATCAAATAAGTCCATGATTTAAGTGTTAATTTCCCTTAATTACTCATCTTTTATATTCATATGTTAGGATATATATACTCTTATTCATTTATATTCTGTTTTGAGGGCAAAGATGAGCAAAGGAACGAAGAAACGCAGAAATGGAAGGACTAAAGAGAAAATATATGAACTATGCAGATTCACAACCACGGCGTAGAAGTTTTATCTACCTACGCCGTAGCAAGTACTTATGAAGACTACGGCGTAGCTCAGCCATGACTACGGCGTAATGATCTACTAAAGGGCTCTACGGAGTAGCAACTCTCCACCTACAGCGTAGACCCCAAAATGAGGCAGTAAAGAACTCACGTGGCCAAAGAAGAAGTTACGGCGTAGTTTCCCAAATAACTACGCCGTAGAAGCATCTAAGGAAGAAACTATGCCCGTAGCACTTGATCAAGCTACGGCGTAGTTGATATTAACAAAGGCTACGGCGTAGCAACTCATCCAGATACGCCGTAGCAAAGTCGGGCATATAAATACCAGCCCTAATTCCAAGTTTATCAATTCACTTTTCACCACAAAGAAGTTGGGAGAAACTCAGGGAGCAGGAGGAACGAAGTTCAATCTGCATACAAGTCATTTCCAAGGGAGAATTCACACACCAATCATAAGTTTATTCATTCCTTTGATTTATATTCGATTCATGTTTACATTTGTGCTATTACATTCTTGTTTTACTGCAATTATGTATATGAGTGGCTAAACACCTCTTGGTGTTAGCCTTGTTATGAAAATGTTATTGTTATGATTTAGTTTTCTAAGCATCTATTATCGTCTTGTTTGTATACTTTCTTGGCTAGTCTTAGGACATTCTAGTTTTGGTAGTGTTGAGTGTTGGTAGTTCCTTAGAGGCTTGGTGAATTAACCCTAGGACTCAAGCCAATGAGGATGTGACTTAGTGATAGAAATATCACCATACATGTGCGAATTAACCCTAGGACCACCTACCAATGCGATATGCTTAAAGAAGCTAGAGGGGGTGTAAGATTTGACCAATACCCGCATCCTGCTAGACTTGTCCAAGTTAGTAGAGGTTCTTAATGACTCTTGCATCGTCATAGGTTCACGCCGACTGATGAACTCTCGTCTTTACAATAGGCAAGAATAGGACTAGGTGTAAGATAGATTTAGGTCATTTAACCCTTTGATCCTAAATGTATATAACCTCAGACGAAACAATAGGAGGCACTTGATAGAAAATTAATCATAATAATAACAAGAGGAGTAATTAGGTTAACACTGCTTCTCCCTACTGATTTTCTTCTATTTATTTACTTGTCTTGTCATTTACATTTATTAGTTAATTAATCTCTACAATCATAAACCCCCTTTTAAACGTGACACTAAACTTAGATAGACTCCACACGCATAGCTCTTGGGATGACCTTGGTTTTACCAACTAGCTATACCTCACATGACCGGGTACACTGCCCGATAGTGCATTAGGTAGACCTTAGGCAAACGAGCAACTTATAAATATTAAAACGTGGTCGGTAAAACCTGCATCAAGTTTTTGGCATCGCTGCCGGAGAGCTATTAGGGTTTTATTTAAGTTTGCAATTTTAATTTTTATTTTCAGTTTCTCACGATCAGTTTTAAGTTTCAGGTACCATGGCAGAAGTTGACATTGAAACCTCACGCTTGAGGAATATTTGGCTCTCACACGAGAAGAGCAAGGGCCTGGTTTGGTTAGGCCAGCTATTGGTGATGACGTGCAGTTTGAAATCAAGAATCAGTTCATAAGGGAATTACGGAAAGACCCGTTTTCGGGATGCAAGACGGAAGATGCTCACGAACACATTGACAATGTTCTTTACGTTGTTAGTTTGTTCAACATTTCGGGAGTATCTCATGATGCGATAATGCTCAGAGTATTCCCTATGACATTGACCGGAGGAGCCAAGAGATGGATCGATAGGTTACCAGCTGGGACTGTTAACACTTGAACTCTCCTGAAGAAGCATTGTATCCAGAGATATTGGCCTCCTTCAAGGACGGCAAAGCAGCTTGAAGATATTCACAACTTCAAGCAAGATGGAGATGAAACATTGTACGAAGCTTGGGATAGGTACAATGATCTTTTGTACAAGTGCCCAACTCATGATCTCAAAAGCAACAAGTGGTCAACATTTTTTACAAAGGGATCAATATATCCACTCGCCAAATGTTAGATTCTCAGAGACCAATCCCTGGAATGACCCCTACTCAAGCCTTAAAGGCTATTGAAGACATGGCGGACCACTCTCAAAAGTGGCACGAAGGTGGAAGTAGTAGGAGCATTGCTGGAAATTCGGACGGAATTACCCTAATCACCAACAAACTAGAAAGCTTGGGGCGTGACATGAAAAAGCTCAAGGAGAATGTTCACACTATTCATGTTGGTTGCGAGATTTGTGAAGGACCGCATTTGGCTAGAGATTGTACTTTGAAAGAAGACGATGGAAAAATTGAAGAGGTGAAATATGGGGAAGGTAGACCATTCCAAGGTAACGGTTATCGTACAGGGCCATCAGGATACAATCAGCCACCTTATGGGAAAGAAGATCGAGTCTTGAAGAAACCATCAATAAATATCTTGAAAATTCGAGGAAGAAACAAGGAGAGCAAGATGAATGGTTAAAAAACTTTCAAGAAGCCACTAACAAGAGCCTCGCTAACCATGATGAGTCTCTCAAAAATCTTGCAGCAATGATTGAGAATTTGGCCGATAACATCCATAAAAAATATGATCGAAGAAAGCAAGAAGACCATAAGGGCATGCAAGGCATTTTTTACGGAAGATGATGATAAAAACTTCGGTGAAAAAATTCTTTTGCAAGAAGAAACCAAACCCAGTGAAAAGATGCCTTGCAAATTACCAAAAAAGAAGGATAGTACAGAGAGCTTCATCGTTCCATGCACAATTGGTAACTCTAACTTATTAGCATTGGCTGATTTGGGGTCTAGTATCAATATTATGGCATTGTATTTATTCCTATCCCTTAAGTTAACAAGCCTAAGGAAAACTAGTCTGATGATCGAGACGGCCGACACTACTAAAACGAGTCCGATCGGGATAGTGGATAATGTCATCTTTAAGGTTGACAAATTTTTGCTCCCCGCGGACTTTGTAGTCATCAACATGGTTAACATCCCCAAGGAAGACCTTATTCTAGGAAGACCCTTCGTTGCTACCGCACACTGTAATACCTCGTAATTACCCATGTCATTTATTAATGCTAAACATCGATTTATTTTAAACAAATGATAACGAAGCCATTTTGCGGGCCAATTTATTTTTTTTAATATAAATTATCACCCGTGTCACCGATAATTACTTTTGAATGTCACCCAATGCATGGGAATCACGCAATGCAT
>LBNU01000828.1:48377-73988 GCA_014162995.1 Artemisia annua | reverse complement strand
GAGATATCTTTACCTAGAGCCGTTTGCTTTTGGATTAGTCAGTCCTTATGTGGGTTAGACATGGTGGACTGATAACCATTTGTTGTGTCAGTGCAAGGCACTTCCACCAAGTGTTATTTTATCAAAAATCCATTTACCTGAGAATTCATGCAAACATAGTCAAGGGTTCATAAATTTTAAACCCTTCTATACTTTTTCAGGGGTTGTACCTGACTTGCATCTTGTTGTAAAAGTATATCAATCTCAATATAACTTGCTGCCTCTTGTCTGACTTGTTTCTTTGATTTCTTAGGCATAGAGATTGATTTAGCAATTTGTTTTCCTTCCCTCTGACCAATGCTAGGTTGAGCAGTCTCTTTGGCTACAGATCTTTCCCTTAACATTGTTCTTTGCTTCTGACTTTGACTTAGGTTAATGATCAACTATGCATCTTCTAGTCCAGGAGAACTAACAGCTGTTTCTTCTAAGGATTCACTTTCAGCTGTTTGTGACCAATACCCCCTTGTTTGGATGAATTTTCAGATTCTGCATCTTCAGAATCAGGTAAAGAAACCCCAAGTTCTTCTAAAGCATGCTCTAACTTTTGTACCTTCTTATTTGTCACGGTTAGCTGTTGCTCCAATCCATTTATACGCTCAAGAAGTGTAGGAACCAACTACAAAATAGCATCCATAGTCATGGTAGGAGTCTCGTTATGAGTGGAATTTTGTGATGCAGAGGAACTGAGTTCAAGAGTATGCACTAGAGCAAACTGAGCATCAGATGGCCTTAAAGAACCTGCACAAGGGTTAGAAGAGGCAAACAACATAGCCACAGATAATGGCTTTTCATCCCCTGTAAATCCACTTTTCATATTGCCAAAAACCATTACTTTGAGACATTTAACAGAATAAATAGTGTTGTTTACTGTCTCAATGTTTAAAACCATTTGTAGAAATCGAGGGTACATAAAAAACTTATGTTGATTATCCACATTAGCCACCATTCCAGTAAAGATCAATTTAGAAAAATTAAAAGTTCTTCCGAGAGAAAGACAGATCATGGCAGAAGCAATTTTGGCATCAAATAGATCCCATCCTCCACTCTTAGAACTTGAACATTGAACCAAATGGTGTACTAGGAATCTCCATTGGGATGAAAGATTTCGTTTTAATAATTTGAGTTATGTACCAATGGGATATCCAATATATTTCATACCCTCAACAAGAAATTTATGTGGTAACTTAAAATCCCCTAAAGCATCATTTAAATGTAGACATTCTCGAATTGATGCTTCAGTAACAATAAAAGCAACATTGTCAATAGTTGCCCTTAGTTGCTGGTTCCCATTTGGAAGAGTTTCAACACTAGCAGTGTGCCAAAACTGTTTATCCAAGGAATCATAAACAGTGGGATTACAACTCAAAGCATACCTTATATAAGAATGATTTAAAAAGGTAAGAATTTGATCAAAGCCTTGACTTTTTGATGACTTCTTTAAATAACCCACTTGATTATGTCGAACACTATACGCAAGCAAAGCCATGTAAGTACTGGTGAGATGAGATTTGTACTGATTGAAAACAGTGTAAGGTTGACCTTTTGAGAGACTTTTTACTTGTTTAGGAAAGAGGAAATAATGAATAAAGATGAAAAGTAAATCAATTTTATTCATTTATATACTCATTTGCTTTGATAACGGGTATATTGAAACAGTAAAAGTCATTATGCGGGTGATCAGTCACAACGGTAAAGCATTAATTACAGATTAACACTACCAGACTTAAAAATAGTCAACCAGACTTCAATATTTTCTCACCAGACTTAACAAATGATAAATTATTTTATCAAAACTTACACCCCAAAGCTAGAAAGACAACTTGTACTAATGCTTGACTCCATGAGAAACCTGAAATGATTAGTAGAAACAAAATATACAAGCATATATATACAGCCAGAATTAACACCAAATAAGCTACCCGTATTAATTCTAAGTAACCAGATTTAACTACCACTAAACTTACAACCAATTACACACTTTACATTTAACCTCCCCTTAAATGTAGCTATGGGTTCATCATTCCAATATTGACCACCAAGTAGTTAAACCTTTGTCCATCAAATGCTTTTGTTAACAAATCAGTTACATTGAAATCAGTGTGAATCTTTTACACTTTAATTAGGTTCTTTTCAAAACAATCTCTAATAAAGTGATGCCTGATTTCTATGTGTTTGGTCTTAGAGTGATATACTGGATTTTTGACAATGCATATGGTGCTTTCATTATCAATAAATATTTTAGTATTTATGAAGTTCAAAACATAATCTAGCATTTGATTTTGAATCCATAATACCTGACCACAGCAATTTGCAGCAGCCACATACTCAGCTTCAGTAGTAGAAGTGGCTACAATGGTCTGCTTCTTGCACTGCCATGAAATCAACCTTCTGCCTAGGAATTGACAACCTCCAGTTGTGGACTTCCTATCAAGACTTGCTCCAGCATAATCACTATCTGAATAAGCTTCCAGGTTAAAAGATGAATCTTTGGGATACCAAAGCCCCAAATTAGGTTTGCCTTTGAGGTACTTAAAGATTCTTTTCACAGCATGAAGATGTGAAGTCTTGGGATTGATCTGAAACCTGGAAAAAGCACATACAGTAAACATAATATTTGGCCTAGAGGCTGTTAGGTACATAAGAGAGACAATCATTGATCTGTTGAGATACACATCCACATCTGCAGCATCTTCATCCTTAGTTAAAGGCACTCTGTTCTCCATAGGTATGACTGCAGTTTTGACATTTACAAAGTCAAATTTTTTAAGTATGTCAGCAACATACTTTTCTTGTGATATAAATAGTCCATCTGACTGTTGTTTGACTTGCAAACCAAGAAAGAAAGTGAGTTCTCCCATTGAGCTCATTTTAAACTTTCCTTTCATCAATGCTTCAAATTCTTCACACCAAGCCCTTTTGGTTNAGAAGTGGCTACAATGGTCTGCTTCTTGCACTGCCATGAAATCAACCTTCTGCCTAGGAATTGACAACCTCCAGTTGTGGACTTCCTATCAAGACTTGCTCCAGCATAATCACTATCTGAATAAGCTTCCAGGTTAAAAGATGAATCTTTGGGATACCAAAGCCCCAAATTAGGTTTGCCTTTGAGGTACTTAAAGATTCTTTTCACAGCATGAAGATGTGAAGTCTTGGGATTGATCTGAAACCTGGAACAAGCACATACAGCAAACATAATATATGGCCTAGAGGCTGTTAGATACATAAGAGAGCCAATCATTGATCTGTTGAGATACACATCCACATCTGCAGCATCTTCATCCTTAGTTAAAGGCACTCTGTTCTCCATAGGTATGACTGCAGTTTTGACATTTACAAAGTCAAATTTTTTAAGTATGTCAGCAACATACTTTTCTTGTGATATAAATAGTCCATCTGACTGTTGTTTGACTTGCAAACCAAGAAAGAAAGTGAGTTCTCCCATTGAGCTCATTTTAAACATTCCTTTCATCAATGCTTCAAATTCTTCACACCAAGCCCTTTTGGTTGAACCAAAAATGATGTCATCCACATAGACCAGAACAAGTATAATGTCTTTCTTGTTCTTCTTAATAAACAAGGTTTTGTCAATGACCTCTCTCTTGTATCCATTTTCTTCAAGGAATGAGGAGAGTGTTTCATACCAAGCTCTAGGAGCTTGATGTAGTCCATAAATTGCTTTGATCACCTTGTATACTTTCTTAGGATGATCAGGGTCAACAAAACCAGGAGGCTGAGAGACATATACTTCTTCTGTGATTGTGCCATAAAGAAAGGCACTTTTGACATCCATTTGATACACAGTGAATCCCATGTAGGATGCATAGGCCAAGAATAATCTAATGGCTTCAATTCAAGCCACATAAGCAAAAACTTCATCATAGTCTATGCCTTCTTCTTGCCTGTATCCTTGAGCCACCAATCTAGCTTTGTTTCTGACAACCACACCTCTTTCATCACTTTTGTTCCTGAAGACCCACTTTGTGCCAATGACTTTAGCTCCATGAGGTAGATTACAAGAACCCATACCTGTTGCAATTTGAACTGCAACAACTCTTCTTGCATAGCTTCAACCCAACTCTCATCATCCAAAGCATCATAGACTTTGGTAGGTTCCTTTTGAGAGAGAAAGCATGCAAAAAGGCAGTGTTGTTGATCTTTGTGGTTGTTCCTTTTCTGTTTCTGAATAAAGCTAATGAGTGCATGAGATCCAAGTTGTTGCTGTATTTGTCTCCTGTTTGAACAGCTGACTTAGGATTGCCAAGGATTTGACTCTTAGGATGAACATTGTGAATCCTTAGTGTGGGAACAGGACTTACATCAACTTCTGTTGGTAGGTTGTTGAAGTCAGTGATCATACCTTCTACATCATAGGAAGCTTCAGTAAATAGTCCTTCATCAGGTACATCACTAATAGCAGGTTCTGGTATGACAGGTTCATGGAGATCAGCTTGTGAGGAGAAATCAAGCTTTTTTGACTCACTGCCAGTATTAACATAGTTTGTACTGGTAGTAGTAATTTCAGGTGCTGTATCCAAGTGGGGATCTACTTCCTTTCTAAGATCCTGAGTGTCAGCATTTTGAGGAGAAGACTCTTTAACTTGTTCTTCCCCACTTGGCACTTTATCTTGAGAGAAAGATTTCTTTATTCCATTAGCACCTGCAGATAGCTGAACAGTGGTAGGTATGATGATGTGCTCAGATGATTCTTCTTCCTCATTTGTGGTACCTGCACTGTTAGTATCTTTTGAGGAACCTGCAGTAGGGTTAGCTTGATTCTCCAAGGAGACAGGAATATAGTTCATAGAGTCAGTTAAATAATCAATGTCAAACATCCACCTATAACCTATTCCCTGTACATTAGGTTTCTCTTCAAGGAAATCAACATGAAGATTTTCAACAACTCTTTTGGTTACCAGATTGTACACCCTGTAAACTTTGCTGGTAGTTGAGTATCCAACTAAGTATTCTTCGTCAGACTTGCCATCAAACTTCCCAAGAGCACTAAGTGTATCAAGAATAGTAACATGACACCCAAATGGTCTTATATAGCTAATTATTGGCTTTTCACCAACCAATAGTTCATAAGGAGTTTTGTTTTGAGGTTTAGTCACCCTTACTCTATTAAAAACATACCAAGCAGTATTAACTGCTTCAGCCCAAAAAGGAGTAGGTAAAAGTGAATCTGCAAGCATAGTTCTAGCAGCCTCAATGAGTGTCCTATTCATTCTTTCAGCAACTCCATTTTGTTGTGGAGTTCTAGCATTATTGTACTCTTGTTTTATTCCCTTGTTTCCATAGAATTCAAGCATACTTCTGTTCTTAAATTCAGTCCCATTATCTGATCTAATAATTTTGACCTTATGATCAAGTTGATTTTCAATCCTTCTAATGAAAGTTTGAATAATGCCATGAGTTTCATCCTTGGAGGATAAAAAGAACACCCAGCTAAACCTGGTACAATCATCAGTGATAACAAGACAATATTGAGCATAATTAATGCTCTTCACAGAAATAGGCCCAAAGAGATCCATATGCAAAGTATGTAATGGTTTAGTAATGGATCTTTCAAGTTTGGCCTTACAAGAGGCCCTATGTTGTTTTCCTTTATGGCAAGCCATACATGCATGGTCATTTTTGAAAACCTTTGAAGGTAGACCTCTTACAAGGTTTCCCTTCACAAGTTTGTTAAGATTTTTGAAATTAATATGACCCAATCTTCTGTGCCACAATTTAGATTCATCTAATGTAGCTTTTGCAATCAAACAGGCAAAACCCTTTACAGGTGTAGCTGTCTTCATATCAAAACTGTAAATATTGTGTTGTCTAGGAACTTTCAAGAGTATCTGACTTTCATCAGGCATCTTAAAGTCAGAAGTCAACACAAAACATTCAGTTTCATTAAAAAGAACCTTAAGCTGCTTATCACAAATTTGTGATATTGAGAAAATATTGAATTGCCCAAGTTCTTTTACAAAAGAGACATTGTCAAATTCTAAATTGCCAACAAAAATTCTACCTTTACCAGTAATGTAGCCTTTGCTACCTCCAAAAGTAACAGATCCTCCTTTGAATTATTCAAAATCTTTTATGTGTTCCCTGTTACCAGACATGTACCCTGAGCATCCACTTTCAATTATACCTCTGTTTCCCATGTTCTTGAGTGGATGATCCTGCACAGAAATAAGAGATTAGTTTCTCTTAATGACCCAGGCCTGTGCAGGCTTGGGTCCATTTTGTGGATCTACATACTTGTAAGTCTTGTAAGAACAAGATCCACTGATACTGCTTTAGGACTTATAGGTAAGTTCATTTTTTAATAGGTCCCATTTCCAATAGTCTAAGTCTCTAGTAGGAGACCCCCCTTTACTCCTTACAGCATAAGAGTTTGAGATCTTAGCTGTATTATTTACAATGGGTCTTCTCACAGGTGATATTGATTTGGAGAAATTTCTTCTTTGGTTAAAATTGTTCACCTGTGAAATAGGTCTTCTCACAGGTGAATAAGATTTTGCAAAGTGATTTCTATAATGAGCTTGATTCACCTGTGGTTTAACTGGTTGTTTTGGTCTATAATATCCAGTATTACCCTTGGGATGAACAGGATTAACCTTTTGCCCAACAGGTTTAACATGGCTTCTACCTGTATTAACATTTGGTCTACCAGAATTAACTTTGGAATGACCAGTATTAACCCTTAAATGAGCAGACTTAACATTTGTGTTACCAATATTGAGTAGAACTTGTCTAGGGACAAACTGATTAGCATGATTAATTCTATTCACATTATTCCATACAGGTTTAGCCACAACATTACCAGTATTAACTATTCTTTGTTTTCTCAACTCATTTTCTTTAGCCATTCTTTTTTCATGAAAGTCACAATCTTTTATCAAATGCCTAATGCTATTACACACAAAGCATCTTTTCTGAGTAAACACATAACCTCCTCCTAACACTCTATTCCATGTATCATTCTTTTCCCTTTTTGGTGTCTCTGGTTTATTTACTTGTTGCCTAGGAGATTTTAAGTGAGCTTCACAAATAGGTTCAACAGGTTTTTGTTTAGGTAGGTTTATCACTTTTAACAGAATTAGACCTTGACACTTCACTTGACACACTTTTAGGTTCTGATTCAGAGGGCTCAGAGGTGTTTCCAAGTGACTCTTCACTGTCATTAGATTGGCAGGTAGAGTATTCACTGGATTTATCTTCTGAGACCTTTGTTTTAGGCACTTGAGGTCCCTTTTTACCATACACATATAGTGATTCATCAAACTTTTTCTCAGGTAGAGGAGTATAGTCTCCACTTAAAGGAGGTGGAACTCCTTTGTAGTTATCAGTTTTTAAGAATCTACTATATACAATTGAATCAGCCAAGTCAGTATCTGAACCAGTAAACATGCTTCTATCCATTTCTTCTTCATAGCTTAGAACCTCACTATCTGATTTTATCTCATATCCTAGACCAATTTTACATGTTGAGCTCATCCACTATTTATTAATTTTGACAAATTTTGAGAAGAATTTTTCCATTTGTCTACTATTTGCTGTAATTCTTCTTTATCTTTAAGAGCTTTTTACCAATTCTCCTATACTTTTTAAGTTTTTCATCTTTAGCATATATTTCATTAGCCTGAAAAGTAAGTTTTTGATTTAAATTGGCTAGTTGTGTTTGAAGTTTATTAACCTGAGTTTCTAAGGTTTTAACACCATTTTTATAGGCAAGTATTTTAATCTCCTGTTCTTCTATTTGATTCGTTTGTTCATCACAAATAGTTTTAACATTATTATATGAATCAATACACAGTTTAGAACATAGAGATACCTCAGAGTTAAAGCTTATGGCCATTAGAGCATGGTTGGTAGGTTTCTCCTCTTTAGTGTGCTCCACTCAGCTTATAATGCCATCATCCATCGTCAGCAAACCAACCTGGCTTGTCTCCTTTTTGTGCACCTCTTCTGGATACATGGAGTTCCTCTTCTTCTTCTCTTCAGAAATCACTTTTGCTGTTGTTGATCCCAGTTGAGCAGTAGATCTTATATAGAAGCTGACTTGAATTGTAATAAACTTAAACAATACGCGGAATATATTTCTTAACATAAGATGAACACAAGAACAATAGTTTCACACTTAACAATTCAATATATTAATACGAGCACTCTAACAATGCTAGGGTTTACAACCTTGAAGTGATTCGACTTAAACACAGACACGTACATAATTCTAACCATAGGGATCTCCTTTTATAGACAAGGAACCCTACACGGTTGTACAAGAACTTCTTACACAATCAAAAGATATTCTAAACATATAGAATATTTATACAATCTTTAGTATAATTACAAGACACGTTTCTATAATAATCTCTGAGCAGCAGAGTCTTGCAATTCTTCTAGCAGCACTTTCAGCTTAGCAGCAGATTCATTTCACTAGCAGCAGAGTCAATATTCAGCAGCAGTTTAACACTTAGAGATATTCACAGAAGTAGAATCCTAAAACCTAACAATCCTCCCCTAAACTTGATATTTTTCTCCCAAATCATCAAGTTTCTCTTAAGTACGAATAAACACCAGAAGGATGCTTCCAAACACTTACTTCTTGACTTCACTACTATCTGCAAGTATCTTCTCATATCTGTAATTATGCATCATCATCAGCTGTAGTTGTCCAATTAATGAACAACTCTATCACCATTAGTGCTGTTTCATTCTCATCTTCAACTTCCATATCATGTTCTAGCATTCTGATCATTAAATCCCTTGTAAGTGGATATCTTCTTTCTGCTAGCATATGAATCATGGTACCATCTTCTAACTCCAGCACATGAACTCCTGATGATTCAAAAAATCTCCAACTTGTAATCTCCCAGACTTCTTGATTATTCCAGATATCATCAGTACTTGTCTCCTTTGTTTCTCAGATAGTAACAAGATCTCCCAGCAATACTAAGCCCAATCCTGCTGGGTGAAGGTTCATCATTATAATAAGCTTGTACTCTTTGATATAAATGATGTATATCTTCTTTGTCTATCAAGTGCAGTATGTCCCATAGTATGTTAAATGCTCTAAAACTTTCATCTTCTCTGTGAAAGACAATGTAATCTCCATCTGATGATTCTATAACTTCTAATGCACAAATCTTAGACTTTGTTTCAGAATCTACTAAGGATTTTGGATGCTCAAAATCAACAACTCTTAGATAGTTCCTCAGCTCATCAACTGTATCAGTTCTTAATTCAATAGTATTCTTGAACTTCTTTGATGACTGTTCATCACCAGTTGTCATCTATTCTTGAACTTCTTTGATGACTGTTCATCACCAGTTGTCATCTTCCTCTTTGACCTTCTTAAGACAGCTTTTTCTTTTCTTGCATCCAACAATTGCTTTTCCTTCTCAGAATTCATAGGAACAAAATTATTAAGATTCCTTTGAATAGACTCTTTAACAGCATCATATAGATTTTTCATCTTTGGATATCTCAGCTTCTATAGACCTTTGTATCCTCTACCCTTTAGATAACTCATCATTGCATTTCTTTCTTGAGCAATTGACTTTGGTCTTATTGGTTGAATAACTTGCTCCTTTTCTTTTTCAAGACGTTGTTGTTCAATTTCATCTTCCTCTTCTTGAAGTTTCATAGCTTCAGCTCTATCATGTTCTTCAAGCTTCTCCTTAGGCCAAAACTCAGGTGGTATCTGTGAATAATCCACTTCTTCATCACTTGAATCAAGCTCAGGTTCCTCAACCATCTTGCCTTTTCTTTTGTCAGTACTTGAAGCAATGAACTTAGCTTTCTTGATAGGAATAGAAGGTTCTCTGATTGTCACTCCTTTGGTAGGTGGTTTAGGCTTCTGAACATCCTTTTGANAGACACGTTTCTATAATAATCTCTGAGCAGCAGAGTCTTGCAATTCTTCTAGCAGCACTTTCAGCTTAGCAGCAGATTCATTTCACTAGCAGCAGAGTCAATATTCAGCAGCAGTTTAACACTTAGAGATATTCACAGAAGTAGAATCCTAAAACCCAACAATCCTCCCCTAAACTTGATATTTTTCTCCCAAATCATCAAGTTTCTCTTAAGTACGAATAAACACCAGAAGGATGCTTCCAAACACTTACTTCTTGACTTTACTACTATCTGCAAGTATCTTCTCATATCTGTAATTATGCATCATCATCAGCTGTAGTTGTCCAATTAATGAACAACTCTATCACCATTAGTGCTATTTCATTCTCATCTTCAACTTCCATACCATGTTCTAGCATTCTGATCATTAAATCCCTTGTAAGTGGATATCTTCTTTCTGCTAGCATATGAATCATGGTACCATCTTCTAACTCCAGCACATGAACTCCTGATGATTCAAAAAATCTCCAACTTGTAATCTCCCAGACTTCTTGATTATTCCAGATATCATCAGTACTTGTCTCCTTTGTTTCCCAGATAGTAGCAAGATCTCCCAGCAATACTAAGCCCAATCCTGCTGGGTGAAGGTTCATCATTATAATAAGCTTGTACTCTTTGATATAAATGATGTATATCTTCTTTGTCTATCAAGTGCAGTATGTCCCATAGTATGTTAAATGCTCTAAAACTTTCATCTTCTCTGTGAAAGACAATGTAATCTCCATCTGATGATTCTATAACTTCTAATGCACAAATCTTAGACTTTGTTTCAGAATCTTCTAAGGATTTTGGATGCTCAAAATCAACAACTCTTAGATAGTTCCTCAGCTCATCAACTATATCAGTTCTTAATTCAATAGTATTCTTGAACTTCTTTGATGACTGTTCATCACCAGTTGTCATCTTCCTCTTTGACCTTCTTAAGACAGCTTTTTCTTTTCTTGCATCCAACAATTGTTTTTCCTTCTCAGAATTCATAGGAACAAAATTATCAAGATTCCTTTGAATAGACTCTTTAACAGCATCATATAGATTTTTCATCTCTGGATATCTCAGCTTCTATAGACCTTTGTATCCTCTACCCTTTAGATAACTCATCATTGCATTTCTTTCTTGAGCAATTGACTTTGGTCTTATTGGTTGAATAACTTGCTCCTTTTCTTTTTCAAGACGTTGTTGTTCAATTTCATCTTCCTCTTCTTGAAGTTTCATAGCTTCAGCTCTATCATGTTCTTCAAGCTTCTCCTTAGGCCAAAACTCAGGTGGTATCTGTGAATAATCCACTTCTTCATCACTTGAATCAAGCTCAGGTTCCTCAACCATCTTGCTTTTTCCTTTGTCAGTACTTGAAGCAATGAACTTAGCTTTCTTGATAGGAATAGAAGGTTCTCTGATTGTCACTCCTTTGGTGGGAGGTTTAGGCTTCTGAACATCCTTTGGAAGTATCTTTGGTTGAGGTGTAGGAGTAGGTGTTGGTTGTTGTTGTAATTGAGGTGGTGGTTGTTGTTGTTGAGATGATTGTTCTGCTAATTCTTTCTCACTGAGCATCACCATTGCCTCAGCAGCAGCTTTGTCACTAGAACCAATAGCAGATCCCTATGCATCTGAAGAATCACCTTTTGCACTAGCAGTAGGATCAGCAACAGTTTCTGTAGCAGCAGTTTCTTGAGCAGTAGAGTTATCAGCAACAGAACCCTGATCTTTTTCATTAACCACAGATTGTTCAACAACACTTGGAGCAGCAGATTCTGGAGCAGCAGAGTTAACAGCAACAGTTTCAACAGCAGAGTCTTTCAAATTATCTCCTAAGCTTTTATAGCCCCACTCATCAACTCTGTAGCCTTCACAAGTTGTTCAGGTTCTAAAGTTTTGAGTTTATCTACCACTGATTCTGAAGTTTCCAAAATCTTCTCAATTACAACCTCATGCCCTTCTCTGTCAGCAACCACATACCTATCAACATTTTCACCATCACCACTGTCAATCTCCATATCTTCCCCTGTACCCATACCAGCAGCAGTTTCTTCCAAAATTTTATCCTCCCCTGAAGTTTCCAAATCATTCCTCCCCTGTTTGGAAGCATCCTCTTCCATTGCAGTGGGTTGAACAGAGGATCTAATTCTCTTGGAAGGTCCCACTTTCTTAAATCTTTTGAAGGTTAAAGATCTTGATTTCTTTAAATTGAGCAGCACCTTCATCTGTTGCTGCATATTAGTAATCTCCTTAGCTTGAGCAGATGAAAGTTTCTTGAGATCAAGAACTTGTTCCTCCAAAGATGTGCATTTGGTCTCCAAAGTGGTACATTTTGCCATCAATTCCTTAACAGTTTGCATACTAGTCTCATCACTTCGACCTGTATTACCTGGTCCGAGAGGTGAATCATTGACATTGACATTTTGTACAGTATCATCCATCAATTCATTTGTTTCAGATCTATCCTCATCACTTCGGGATGTATTACCTTCCCTAAGAGATGAATCTTTGGATTTAAGCTCAGTATCAAACCTAGTTTGATCACCTGAACCCCTTGTATTTTCCATGTGGCTAGGGTTACCATCATTGGATTCAGATTCAGAAGAATCCTCCTCACTAGATGTTGCCTTGGTTTGGGTCTTACTTATGTTATCACTGTCCTGCTCTGCTTCTAAGCTAGTAGCAGTAGTGGTAGCCCTTATCAATCTGTCTCCTTCATCACCTAAGACAGTCTCATCTGGTACATTCATCGTAACACTGGCCTGAGATTGCTCAGTGTTCTTTGAGGTTGTCCTATGTGTTTGGGTCTTTTCAGTTGATGGGGATGAAACCTCATTTGAACCTTCAAAAGTGGGTGTGCGTTGGGAATCAGTGGGGTTTTCTGACTCTTCACCCTGATTGTTTTGAACAAGTTCCACCATATATGGCAAAAGTGGTGTGAACTTGCCTGAAAAACCTTTTCCATTTTTAATCAAGAAAGAAAACATTTTGGGTACCAAAGGTATTTCCTCATAAGTAGCCCTGTGTGTTCTTACTTTAGAAATTTTATTTTCCACAAACAATTGAACAAATCTAGGATAAAGCAAAGATGTTCCTTTTTCCTTGATTGATTTTGCCATACCCTCTAAAATCAAGTTTGAAAAATTAAATGGGTTTCCATTGCACAGACATACCATAGCAGAGGCTATGGGTGCACTGAACTCATTCCACCCAGATGTTTTAGAACTTAAACAATGTAAAGATTATGAACCAAAAATTTGTACTGAGAACAGAGAAGACCTTTTTGAAATTTTAAACCATCATTTTTCCTCTCATATCCCAGAGCATTTAAAAAACTTGTTTACGTTAGTTTTGACGTAAGATGTTTTCACATTTTGTTATCATCAAAACATAGAGATATCGAAAGATGAGAATAACGTTTTTAGACATTATTTGCATCAACAATATCTTTGTATTCCCACTTTCCAATCGCCTCTGATGGCTCTCTCCCATTTTTGTTATTAATGGGATCAACCATGTAACATATGATTTGTATGAATGGTTTGAGAGCAGGCTGTTGGAACTTCTTGTCCCACAAGAATGATTGATGCAATCGACCTTGTATGATAAGGTGTTTGAAGATGTTATGGAAGGGGAATTTTATGTTGGGATTTTGCTAAGGATCGGGTTTGAACAATATATGCCAATTTTCAAACCCGCTTAGTATTATTAGTAGTAATTCAAGAACGGATCTAGATAATGGGAGTGATCCAACCGCTCTGATACCACTTGTNCTCTCTAATAGATGATTCAGTGACAAGGACCTTTTGATCATCTACCATGGCCCTTATTTGTATTTCCCCATTGTTAGTTTTGACTTTTGCAGTAAACCAAAACTGTTTAATGTAGGATTGAAAGATAATTTGGTTCACAGTTAATGCATACCTAATTGGAGTAGCATTAAGAAAGTGTACCATCTCTGTGAACTCATCTGGAACCAAGGATGCATCTAAAAATGCGACATTGTTGTGGTCTCTGGCCCAAGTACGTGTAATCTCCATGAAGTTAGGGTTTGTGAATTTGGGGAATTTTGATTTTGATGATAATGAAGTGTTAGGGTGTGGTTATACTTCAATTAGGAGCGTGTAAAAACTAATTGTGAGATCCAATTAGGTTTTTAAACTGATTTGGGAAGTTACATAACCGCCCTTCCACTTTCAAACCGAGCAGCAGAACCCTGTGTAGCAGCAGAACTAGCAGCAGAGTAAAATAACTAGCAGCAGTGTTATTTGGCCAGCAGCAGAGTTGACTATACTTAAGATTTTCTCGGTCAACTAGTCAAAAGTCAAACCTTCCATTTATTATTCTCAATTAATGGTAATTACCAACTACACATTAATTATTTTCCCCAATTTAATCCGTTATAAAAGGAGAATCCGATCCATTCCAATTTTATCACAAATCAAACCCTAATCTCTTCCACATATCAAATCAATCTTTTCCACTTTAGCAAAACAATCTCTTCCATATGGCTCCAAAACATGAAAGCATTGATATCTCTTCTGATTCCTCTGACTCATCTGATTTCTCTGATTCTGATTCCCCAATTGACACTATACCATGTCCACCCCATCTTCCACCATATCGTCCTCCTCATAATAGAATGAGGACTAAAGAACAAGCCCGGAAGTTCAAACATGACATTAATGCTACCATCCTCCCATATCATCCCAGATACCAATCTCCCACAAATAGAAGAGGTGAGGGAACATCAAGGTCTGCCCATGGAAAAGAAACCTCTGAGCTTGCTAAGAAGCTTCCCAATGCTCTTGCACAGGCTCTTGNCACTATACCATGTCCACCCCATCTTCCACCATATCGTCCTCCTCATAATAGAATGAGGACTAAAGAACAAGCCCGAAAGTTCAAACATGACACTAATGCTACCATCCTCCCATATCATCCCAGATACCAATCTCCCACAAATAGAAGAGGTGAGGGAACATCAAGGTCTGCCCATGGAAAAGAAACCTCTGAGCTTGCTAAGAAGCTTCCCAATGCTCTTGCACAGGCTCTTGAAACAGCCATGGCATCACTGAGGCCAATACCAGTGCCTGGGCCATTCAAGTCATCAAGGGAACCTCCCCTCAAGGTTGTGTTGGGGCTTGCTTGTCCAAGGTTGTGGGATGAGAAGATGCAAGCCAGGGGAGTACACAAGAATATGTCGGATCCTAAGGACAAAGGGTTGCAGAGAAAATTGCCTGATCCAAAGGACAAAGGGAAAGGACCCATGAAGTAGTCTTGTTAGGAATCCTGTGATGTAGACCCTTTTGTGTTTTGTTTGAACTCTCTTTGTAATCTGCATCTTTGTTAATGGAATGAACTTTTACTGTTATGTTTAATTATTTGCTTGTGCATACAGCAAACATATCCGTATTAACTTCAGCCTGCAAAATATTAGTCCAAAACAAAACATACAGGTCCACAATAGCAAAATCTAACTCAGCAGCAGAGTTTCCAATAGCAGCAGAGTAGACTTAGCAGCATATTCACTTTTAGCAATGACAACAAACTTTTAAGATCAATAACAGTACAAATCCATTTACAAAACTTTACAAAAACACAGAGAGATAAGTTTTCTAAAGATTGATCATTCCAATACTTGCAATCAAATATTGAAATATACCCACAACAAAGTGTTTGGTAAGTAGATCTGCAACATTTTGATCAGTATGGACTTTAACAATTTGAATCAACTTCTTTTCATAGCAATCTCTAATAAAATGATGTCTTATCTCAATATGCTTTGTTTTAGAGTGAAAAACAAGATTTTCAATTATGCACAAAGTACTCTTATTATCTATATGTATTTTGGTGTTCATAAAATTGTACCCATAGTCCAACAATTGATTTTGCATCTAAAGTACTTGACCACAGCAACTAGAAGCAGCCACATACTCACCTTCAGTTGAAGAGTTTGCCACCATAGTTTGTTTCTTGCATTGCCATGACACCAACCTGCTTCCAAGAAATTGACAACCCCCTGTTGTGGATTTTCTATCCAAGTAAGCTCCAGCATAATCACTGTCAGAGAAAGCCTCCAACTCAAATGGTGAATTCTTAGGATACTAAAGCCCCAATTTGGGTTGATGCTTTAAGTATCTAAAGATTCTCTTTACTGCATTAAGATGTGATTCTTTGGGAGTAACTTGAAATCTTGCAGAAGCACAGACAGAGAACATAATGTCTGGTCTTGAGGCTGTAAGATACATCAATGATCCAATCATTGATCTGTACACATGAACATCTACATCTTTGCCTTCTTTATCTTTTAACAATGGTTTGTCTTTTTCCATAGTTGTCTTTGCAGGCTTAGCATCAGTGAATCCAAATTTCTTCAAAATATCAGCCACATACTTATCTTGACTGATAAATAAGCCATCTTCCTTTTGTTTCACTTGTAACCTCAAAAAGAAGGTAAGTTCTCCCGTAGAGCTCATGGAAAACTTATCTTTCATTATTTTCTCAAACTCCTCACACAATTTGCTTGTAGAAACAAAGATGATATCATCAACATAGACTTGAACCAGCATTTACCAGTTGAGCAGTAGATCCTATATAGAAGCTGACTTGAATTGTAATAAACTTAAACAATACGCAGAATATATTGCTTAACTTAAGATGAACACAAGAACAATAGTTTCACACTTAACACTTCAATATATTAATACGAGCACTCTAACAAGGCTAGGGTTTACAACCTTGAAGTGATTCGACTTAAACACAGACACGTACATAATTCTAACCCTAGGGATCTCCTTTTATAGACAAGGAACCCTACACGGTTGTACAATAACTTCTTACATAATCAAAAGATATTCTAAACATATAGAATATTTATACAATCTTTACTATAATTACAAGACATGTTTCTATAATAATCTCTGAGCAGCAGAGTCTTGCAATTCTTCTAGCAGCACTTTCAGCTTAGCAGCAGATTCATTTCACTAGCAGCAGAGTCAATATTCAGCAGCAGTTTAACACTTAGAGATATTCACAGAAGTAGAATCCTAAAACCCAACAGCTGTGCATTCTCTAGCAAAGTGATCATTGTTGTTGCACTTCCAGCATACAAGTTTTGACTTATCATAACCAACTGCCTTATTTCCATTGTATCTGATGTTTCTTCCAGTCTTCTTGAAAAATCTTTTCATCCTGAATGCAATCATGGCCAGTTGCCAATTGATGTCCATTTCTTCAATATCAACATCATCAATCTGATCAAGATCATCATGGATGAGATCTCTTTCATCAGACCTCTTTGCAAAAAGAGAGTAGAGAACTTCATCAGCAAAGCTAGCAGGGATATCTCTTTCCTTTATGTTGTTTGAAGAAGAAGCATAACTGCCAGAACTAACTTTGTTAGTACTGGTCTTGCCTTGTCTAACAAAGGCAACATTGGCTGCACTTGAAGATGCTTTTGAGCTTCCTTTGATGTCTTGTTCAAAAACCCTAAGATTGTTGAACAAATCATCAATTGACCAATCATCAACACCTTCTTTTAGCCTCATGCTCATGGTCACATTTGTCCATTCATAAGGCAAGGATCTAAGAAACTTATGGTTTGTGTCAGAACTCGTAATTTCAGGTCATTTTTAAAACCTCGACAATTTACTATTCACAAGTTACTATTTATCATTTACTATTCATCGATCACTATTCATCATTTCACTATTCATCATTTTCGGAGTCAGTTTGAGACTTTGAGAAGCGTTCAAAAATTTTACTATTCACGTGACACTATTCATTTCCGGAATGAAAACACTATTCATGATCATCATGCATCTTCTCGTAAACCTAGTTTACAGGTATTCAAATCGCGTAACCAGTGAGGTTTAGCTGCGTATTCATGCATCATCAGTAAGGACACATCATATAGACTAGAGTAGTCTACATATCATCAGTAACATCATCTGTACATTAGCTCATGCACGGGTTTGTGTGATTTTCATTAACGTATGTTTAAACATTTAATAAACGTTACCACTCAGTTTTTACTACTAACAATCTACCCGATACTCCCGTCTATGATCCTAACATATTTTCATACTCATTATAATAATGTAAAATTTATATATTAATTTACCCAGCGTTTTGAGACCTGTTGCTATATTTTCCGGTATACGCTGAAAATTTCGTCGGATCACGATATCTCAACAAGACAATTATTTTAACACCCGATTCTCATCAGGAATGTAATTTCATAATTTTTACAATGCCGTCACATTTTATTTGGTACCGTTAAACTTTATTTCTAGCAAACTCGGTACCCGTATCCCCTAAAATACAAAATATCTAACAAAATCATACCAATTCCTTACAAGGNACTTTAGAAATCATTTTGGTAGTAGTAAGAGGTAATAAATATATTTATTAGGAGCATTGGGTACCTCGTGTGATCATTTGCATGTGTAAAACGTTTACTAAATAAATATTCGTAATGAATTATTGTATAATTGTCTTCAACAATTAAATTATGAAAGTGAGTATTAATAATGAAATGTGGTAACATAAACTAAATATGGTCTATTGTCATTATGAAATTTTATGTTTGTTCATGACTTTATGCTTATGAAATTAAAAATTAAACGTAAACCGTTTTCAAGTAAGTCTTAAAATAAATAAATCGAGTTTAGAAAATAGTATTGACCTGTAAAATAGCGGGTTGTCATACTCATGCACGGGTTTGTGTGATTTTCATTAACATATGTTTAAATATTTAATAAATGTTACCACTCAATTTTTACTACTAATAATCTACCCGATACTCCCGTCTATGATCCTAACATATTTTCATACTCATTATAATAATGTAAAATTTATATATTAATTTACCCGGCGTTTTGAGACCTGTTGCTATATTTTCCGGTATACGCTGAAAATTTAGTCGGATCACGATATCTCAACAAGACAATTATTTTAACACCCGATTCTCATCAGGAATGTATTTCATAATTTTTACAACGTCGTCACATTTTATTTGGTACCGTTAAACTTTATTTCTAGCAAACTCGGTACCCCGGTATCCCCTAAAACACATAATATCTAACAAAATCATACCAAATCCTTACAAGGACTAACCACCCCATTCTTCTTTCCCCATTTTCATGCCACATTGCTCCCCATTTCTATGATGCTTCACTTTGACCATTTAATTACCAAATTACCTATACTAATAGATATTTACTTACATACTTCAAGTATCATTTCATTTTACTTCTAAAATATCCAAAACAAGATAACTAGCAAACTCCCTTTCTCTCTATCCTTATGGTTCGGCTCATCCAAGATCAAGAAGAAGAAATTATTTTTCTTCAAGAATCAAGTGCTTAAACAAGTCATAGTATTAATCTAGTTAAGGTTTTGAAATAAAAACCTCAAGATTATTAAGTTTTCTTACTCAAAAATTCATCATCATCCCAAGTAAGTTTACTAAATAATTTTCATACTTTCACAAGTTTCATACATGATTCATAGCGTTTTTGTACAAATCATGCAAGTAATCATATGTTATATACCACTTATTGTTTATTTTTTTTTTATAAACATAGATCTAAAGGTTTTTACTTGTAATTTCATGAGACCCACCATTTTTGGTGAAGACTAGGAACCCATGACACCCTGAGAAGGTGTATGGTAGATTAAGGGATGTTTTGAAGTTGATTGGAGTAGATTTAGACAAGTTATAAACTAGAAAAATCTATTTTAGACACTATTAGAAAGTTGCTGTCCATTTTTGTAAAATCCAGAAAACTCAGGGGCTGTGGTGAAAGTTTGGTTTTCATATTTAGAAAATACTTTCAAAAATGAAACCGTAGCCTCTGGAATCACTAAAAGATCATTTACGATGAGAAAGTTATACTAAAAACGAGTTAACGACGAAAACTATATTTTTCTGAAAATAGTTGCTGTTGCACGATTTTTAAAGGGTAAAATGAGGCGTTAGCCGTGATCTAGCCATCCCAACTTATCAAAAATATGTTAGTATGTTGTCCCACGATTTCGGGGATATAAAGAACATAGAAAATGAACTTATAACGACCAAGTTATACACGTTTAAACCCAACGAACTATATATATTTTTGACAGCTTCTAATAGCAAAATATTCTTAAGTATAGAAATACTGTTTTTGCAAATAATCATGTTGCAAGCCGATTTTCTCATTGATCAAGACCCGTATGGTCAAAAGTTAAATGACACGACTTCTAGACATTGTTGCAAGGTTTTCAAAAACGCCAAGCTTATGTTTTAACACTTAACGTACAATATTTCACGACTAGTTTTGCGGGGCCATTTTGGTCATATTTTCAAGTAATGAAAATGTTAACCTACGCCCAAGATTATATTTGCCAATAGAACACCAAACAAGGATCGTGCAATATCGTTTCAACATATTTACATGAAAAGTGTTTATTAACTTAACGAGACGTCAAAAATATATTTTTCGACGATAAACATTATTTTCAAATTTCACGAGTGGTATCGATAACATACGTATTTGCATGTGTAGCATCATTTCACTTCTTACATTAGAACCTATCATTCATATTAGGTTGCGGTTAGAGATTGTGCCTCATTTCGTGTATTCACTTTTGTCTTCGTAGCTATCGCACCAGGTGAGTTCATGCCCCCTATTTTAACTTGTTTTATAACTGTTTTGGGGGAGAACACATGCTCGTTTTACATGAATGCAATACTTGTTTTACTTGAACATGCTACTTGCTTACTTAAACTCCAATTGCCTTACTCAAATGTTTGTGGTTTACTCAAATGCTTTATGTGTTTACATGTTACATACTTCATTATTTTCCCGTTGAACCTAGTGTTCAAAACGTAATACTGTGGTTTCCCCACTTGGCTGTGATGTCAAACGTATTGTGGTTTCCCCACTTGACTGTGATGTCAAACGTAGTATTGTGGTTTCCCCACTTGGCTGTGATGTCAAACGTAGTATTGTGGTTTCCCCACTTGGTTGTGATGTCAAACGTAGCGCTTCCGCTTCATTGTCATCGTTGTTTGTATGACCTCATTGTCATAATTGTTTATATGGCCGTATTGCCAAAAATTGTATATTTAACGGTATTGCTACACTTACCTTTTAATCTTGGTACAAATGTTACTTTCATTTACATAAACCAAATCATAAATGGGCAGTGGGTTGTAAACACACAGGTTCCAAGTCTTGTATGGCCGGGACTTGGAACTGGGTGGATTTACAATGCCTTTGCTGGGAAATCTTCATTCAAATGCTTTTCATTACATTCTTTTTAAAAATGTAATACTGTGGTTTCCCCACTTGGCTGTGATGTCAAACGTATTGTGGTTTCCCCACTTGACTGTGATGTCAAACGTAGTATTGTGGTTTCCCCACTTGGCTGTGATGTCAAACGTAGTATTGTGGTTTCCCCACATGGTTGTGATGTCAAACGTAGTGCTTCCGCTTCATTGTCATCGTTGTTTGTATGACCTCATTGTCATAATTGTTTATATGGCCGTATTGCCAAAAATTGTATATTTAACGGTATTGCTACACTTACCTTTGAATCTTGGTACAAATGTTACTTTCATTTACATAAACCAAATCATAAATGGGCAGTGGGTTGTAAACACACAGGTTGCAAGTCTTGTATGGCCGGGACTTGGAACTGGGTGGATTTACAATGCCTTTGCTGGGAAATCTTCATTCAAATGCTTTTCATTACATTCTTTTTCACTAAACTCTGTGAACTCACCAACCTCGTGTTGACGCTTTAGCATGTATTTTCAGGTATTAAGCAATGGCACACTACTGGAAGCTTTTGGCAGGGCATGGCATGGTCATAGAAGACTCTGATATTCATATGGGGACCGGTAAAAACTATTTTAAGGGCCTAACTCCGCACTACTTTTAACAATGTAAATTCAACACTTTTGTTAAACGATTTTATTCTAAATGAATGAGATGAAAACCATTCTTTGCACTTGTGTTGTGATACCAATTGAGTTGCACCCCAGCGACATGTAAGCTTCCACTGGACCCGATTTTGGGGGTGTGACAGTTTGCATCTTCAGTAGATACAGGGGAACCATGAGCTTCTAATTGAGATAGTAGGTGTTGGAACTTTTCATAACCCTTTTCAAGCCCTTCAGAACTGCTCACTGTGAATGCCTCAAATTGCTGTTTAAGTATAGCCTTCTGCATTTTCTTGGAATTGGCATTCCCTCCAAATCTGATTCGAATTGCTTCCCAGATCTCTTTGGCATCATCCATCCCATGGAACCTTCTTAGGTGTTCCTTTGGAATGGCCATCAGAAGAATGGTCCTAGCTTTTCTTTCTTTCTCTACAACATGTATCACTGCAGCAGTGACTAGTGGAAGCACTTTAACAGTACCATCCTTGCCTACAGAGATCCTTTTCTTTGAATTACCATTCTGTATGACTTTCCACACATCATTATCTATGTATTCAAGATAATGTTCCATCTCCATTGCCCAAATATCATACTCCTCCTTTTTAAGAATTAGGAGTTTGATATTGGCCATAGGCACAATCTGCTGTTGCTGCTTTGGCTTCTCATTATCAGAGACAGCATCTTCATGGTTTGATTCATCAGAATCACTGTGACGGATAGAGAATTCATCAGCAGGTTTAGACATCTTTATGGGATTTTGGTGAGTGTTTGAGTGGTTGTGGTATGTGGATCTGTGTTTCTTCTTACTCAGAGTCCCTCAACGAGGCTCTGAAACCACTTGTAGGTCCAAAGTTCTGGATCTAAGCAGCCTTTGTAAGACAATAGATACCTTGGATAAATCCAAACAATCTATATGAGAAACTCTAAACAATGTATACTTGATGTTAACGCGGAATATTAACACAAGCAGTAAGAACAACACAGAGAATTACTAACTTTATATTCTATTAACTTTGATAAGACTTGGCATAGAACTTAATGCTGTAGGGTTCCTTTTATATTACCAGGAAACCCTAATTCTACAAACGTTTGAAAGGATGCATGCATATCTTCTCCTAACTTATCTAACTTGTTCAGCAAAACAAAATTAACTAAACTAACATAAACAGACTTAACTATCACTAACATAAACAGACTTAACTATTACTAACATAAACAGACATAACCGCGTACATATCGTTTCCTATAATATCTCCTAACTTATCTAACTTGTTCAGCAAAACAGACTTAACTGAACTAACATAAACAGACTTAACTATCACTGGCCAGACTTAACTTAGTATTGGCAGACTTAACTATCTACCCGACTTAACTAAGCTATTCAGACTTTTAAGTCTGTTACAAATAATTCCAAACAATTATAAATTTACATGTCGAATCAAAGTGTATCACCTTAACTTGATACACATCATATGTCGAATCAAAGTGTATCACCTTGGTTTCGTCAATTTTAAAAAGAAAACCATCGGAACATTAACAATTTTAGTTGTAATTAACAAAAAATATTATTTTGTTTTAACGAGAGTGTCACTAGTCAGATTTTAGTTGGATCTCATTTTTACAACTTTAATCTTGATCTTATTTGATCAATATATATACATATATATATATATATATATATATATAGGGAGAGAGAGAGAGAGAGAGAGAGAGAGAGANGTTTTTATTTTCTTTTAAGTAGAATGTCATTTGTGAGATTTAGGTTGGTTCTCATTTTTACAACTTTAAGAAAGTTCTCATTTGATCTAGATTCTATATATATATATATATATATATATATATATATATATATATATATATATATATATATATATATATATATATTTATAGAGAGAGAGAGAGATATAAAAAGGTTACAAGTGTAAATATGTCACTTGAATAGTAACGGTATTTTAATCATTTTACAAAACCTCTTTTAGAGAAAAGTTTAATATAGATCTAATATTCTCTAAAGATATACTGAATCAATCATAATCATCAATTTTTTATTAAAACAAAACAAAAACAAAACTTTCACCTTTTTTAAAATATTAAATACTTGCAAACCATTAATCGTTAGGAGAAAAGAATCATACAATCACGACGAGAATTAAATCATCTATCTATAAAGATGCACTTTTATATAATTTCGAGAATTTTTTTTCCCGATATTTTTTTTGTAAGTGTTGAAGTTTACGTTTGAAAAAATTACATATGATTTGCTATTTTCAAATAACATATGATTTTATGAAATTTGACTTTGATAACTACACCATCAAAATTTATAAATTTAAACCTCCCTTTATTAATGGTGGATCAAATTTGACTCCGATAAAGAATACGAATCTCTCATATATCAAATTCTCACTTCATATTACCAGTTGTTCCACACTACATAACTATCATATTGTGTATTAAAACAAACTTTACAACACAAGTTTTTTTTGAATAATTACTTACATAGTATTAGACAAAAAACCATTTGATTATAGATCTAAAATATTATCACTTACTTTTATATATCAGTTCATAATGAAGAACATGTAGTAAGATGATAAACACAAGTAAAGAAACAAATAATCAAAAAGCTTTATTTCATTAAAGGCCATTCAAAGACAATCTTATAAGTTAACTTCAATTGACATTTAGCTTAGATTGATGGACAAAAGCAATTACATGTCTTGCCATCCCTGCCTGAGCACACAATCTTCAGGAAACCGATGGTTATATTTACAAAGATAGAATCCATCATAATGTACCCTCCAATAACAATGTTGGGTGTCAAATGGGCTTCCATGTTTAATAATTTGCCAAATCTCATATGTAAAAATATCAACAGTTGCATTTTCCTTTCCTGCCAACCAAAAATCCCCTTTAACATGTGAGCCAATACCTATTCCAAATTCCCAATCAAACTCTCCATATATACCAAGTGTATGATTTCCATAATCTTTTGTTTTTTCATAGAGATGGAACGAAAGACCTCCGTCAATAAAATTGGACTTGATAAAGATCCTAGCTTTAGTATAACGAATAAAATCATTTGGTCTTTCAGCAAAACCGCATGACAAGGCTGTGAGAATAAAAAGAGCACACATGATCAAATTCATGCTTGATTTGTATGAAGTGTTTTTAGGCATTTTATGTGTACTCTTATGTCTCAGATATATATAGACGTGGAAGACATATAAACTATATTCATGTAATAAAGTAATTTTGATTATTTTCTATTAACAAAATGTCATAAATGCTTTATATTAATTAAATGTCATAAATGCTTGTAATAAAGACAGTATTATATAGTAACTTAATATTTTCTAAAGTTTTCTATTAATAAAATGTCATAAGTGTTTTATACTCAGTAGTAGTTTAATATAATACTAGACGAGTACCCTTACATAGCGACGAGACTTTAGAGCAACAATTCATAATTATAGTTTGTATATTTTGGTTAAGTGTTTCGGGTAACGTTTATGCTAATAAAATGTAATTGAACTTTTTTTAACATACGATAATTAAACCAATTAGTTGAAACATTTATTGTCTTCTACAATAAAAAAAGATTTCTAGCTTTTTTTACCAATGAAAAAAGTCCACTTTGGTAGAAAAGTGAGAAAAATGTACAAATCAGCCCCTCTTTCCCCTCCTTTTTTTTCACACCAAACTACAGGGACTTAATTGTATTTTTCTTCATTCTTTAAGGAGGTTTTGTATACTCG
>LBNU01000828.1:11060-44614 GCA_014162995.1 Artemisia annua | reverse complement strand
GGCGGTGAGTGTGAGTGCGGTGGGTGTGGGGAACGTACGGTGGTCAAAAGGTAGGTGGTAGAGAAAGGCTCGTGGTGGATTGACGCGTTGTGGGGGGAAAGGTGTAGGGTGGGAGCGGTACAGGGACGAACACCGGGGAACATGCAGGGCGGGTAAGACGCAAGGCAGAACACGAAAGAAGATAGAAAAGAGAGAGAGAGAGACAAAGAGATAGGAGAAGAAAGAAGAAAGTAGAGAGAAAAGAGATGAAGGAGAGAGATGAGTATAAAGAGAAGAAAGAGAGAAGAGATAGACGAGATGATGAGAAACGTAGTAGAAGTAGTAGAAGAGCGAAGATGATGGTGTAAACAAAATAAGAAGAAAAAAAACCGAAAGCAAACAGCTTGAATCATGTATTTGAAAGGAATAGTAAGTAATAAGTCAATGATAGTATATAGTACAATGCTTGTAACTAATAATGTAATAAACGTCATGCATTGTGGCATATGATTTTGATGATCTAATAAACGTCCATGCACGTGGGCTCGAATCTTAATGATCTTGAAAAACAAAAGTATGTAATCAACGATAATTGAGTGATAACCCAATGAACATATTGTAACACCTAATAAGTTAGAAAAAAGCGTAAGTAAAAGATGTTTGTAACTCCTAAGTCACCTCCTATTGGAGATAAAAGACGTGGAGACTCAAAAAAAAGCTAAACAAAATTAGATTTGATTATCTTAGCTGTTTTAATATAATCATGAAGAAATGCAATATTGACCAACATTCTTGAAGTCCCATAATAGACCCGTATATAAGTATTACTGTTTGAGGTAAAAACTTATTAGACCAACATTTTTCAAGAGACCACTAAATGTATCCTTACGTAGGCGGTAGGCCAAATCCAATTTTGCAATAATTAGAAGACCAGGAGTTGATTTGTTGAATTTCTTACACTTATTGTTCCGTGGAATAACGTGGTTTTTAAATAGACTATGCATTAAGGAGATAAGAGTGTGAATAAAGTAAAAAACAAAAAAAAAACGTAAATGTGTTACATTATTTTTTGAAAGGTTAAGTTATGCGTCACTTATTATTTATTCATTAAGCACTTATTTGTGAAAATCATTGTTTGTTTTGTTGGTACATTTTACACCATCCAATAATCTTCCGAAATTAAAGTCTCGATGACAGAACCCATGTCAACTTTTATCGAACCGAGAGCAAACTGAAAATGAGGCATCCTTCCCACCAATCAAAGAAAATCAATTATTCCTACTATAAAATGAAGAACATCTTCTCATCAGGTTTTTGTCTAAAATGACATCATCAGAATGCGAACTAAATTTGGACTTCAATCCTTGAGTTTTAGTGCTTAAACTAAAGCAGCCGTTTATCTAAATATTCTTCATGGAGAAGCACAATAGAAGACCCCTTCCCAAAGAGTATGAAGAAGTTGATAGTTGTGCGTAATATCTTGCAAAAAAAGTCCTTTTACTAACCTTCCCCATCAACTGTCAACTTATCTTTTAATTGGGAATTCCGAGGTTGAGGCTTTATATAACACCCCCATTTTAGGAACGCAGCGGAATACAACATGGGGTGCTATATATTAGTCTCATTGTACAAATATAGTAAATAACTTTAAAACAAAGTCGTTTTTAAAATTCACATTAGATAATTTATCAGAGTCAACAAGAGGTCCCAAAAGTTTTAACATAAATCTAGAGATACATAGATTTAGAAATTTAGGTCATTATCGAATGAAAAGTTTATATAAGCATGAGCCATCATGTAGATATCCATTTCTTGCGCCGCCCATCCAAGCTTAAGCCACTTACGGACCTGAGAAAATACATGCTAAAAAGTCAACACAAAGGTTGAGTGAATTCATAGAGTTTAATAAGTAATTGGTTGAATACAAGATAATTCAGTTTAAAATACGATGGGCTACATTGTTATACGCCCATGACTAAGTTGACATGTAACAAATACAAGTCGGGAAATAAGATTTATAGCATTGAGCTCATGACACCGAACCTTGGCCAAGTTTAAGTTACCCCGCATAAGGTATTCAATTGCCATTACCTCAATTCTAAATATTATATGTCCATTTGGTAATAAAGGCTCCAAGTGAGCGCTACTCACCCGAACAGGCCTGCCTAGCCAAATATGCATATCTATAATATTAGTGTTTACTCACGTAATTAACGGTTCATGAAATTAGGGACTTTGATGGCAAAGGTACTCAATGTCTATAATCAGGTAATCGGGTCAAGCATAACAAAAACTACTTGTATTTATTTTGTAAAACTAGCATGTATCCCCCTCGCGAGGTTTATAAAACATTTAAATGAGTAAAGGTGAGGCTATAAACTCACAGTAAGTAGTGGAGTGGAAGAGCACGAATAAAGACAACCGGAGGACCGAAGCGAAACTAGAAATGACCTATAACAAGAAACGTGTCTAAGTGAATGCTTATTGAATAAGAGAATGAATGCACATTATTATACTTGATTCATATAGCCAAGACATTGTACTAAGGGTTTTCCCAAGTCATATGGTCATGGTTTCCAAAAATAGTAAGTTCCCGAGTTGTTTACCCATCACATTTCCTTAGTTTTACTAGTGGCTAAAAACTTTCCCTGACTTCCAAAAATCACTACATGCAAACCGTAAGTCCAAATTTTAATTTCTTTGTATCCCTAGTTTCCTTGAAGTCCCTAGTGTACTGTAAAAATAAGTTTACGCAAAAATTTGCAGGTATAACCACTTTTTATAAATTTTCTTTACAGACCTGTCCTAAAGAAAAGTCTGACTGAATTTTACGGCTTACCGTATCGGCCGCCATTTGAAATATATAGGTCCTATAAAGGTGAGGCCAATTGGAGGTGATACCTCTATTTGTCTAGTACAGGTTACAGGTTTAGTTTTTAAAAAGTTATGGAATAAAACTTGATTTTTGCCCCGAATGCTAACAGCATACAGAATCTGACTCTTTTTACCATAAAATTCATAGTTTAATCATCCCAACACTTCTAACGATGATCCTTTTTGACACATGATCCTGAGACATACACCTAGGTCTGTATAATTTTTACTCATTTTATAACCCAGTGTAACAAGGTCGTTTCATTCTAACAATGTAGTCCTAAAATTTCTGCATAACAAATCCAATCTAATCTAACCCTAACTTATCCCAATCACAATAATATTTAACCAATACCCCTAATGAATCAAGTATCATATGTACATTCAATAGAAAGTTAATTTACAGAAGTGAAACCAATATTTCATTGAAAAACAAAACCCACTTGCATGTGACCAAAGATCAAAGAGAATGATGAGATATACTTACTAGAAGTGAAAATCAATGAAACCTTTACTAGGGTTAGGATAGAAACGACGCAAAAGACACCACCACAAGCTTGGACCTTCTCTTCTACTCTTAAAATAGAGCTTGAAGGCTGTGGAGATGGCTCTAAATTAATCATGAGGAAGACTTCAAGAAAACTTCAATAAAACACCAAAAACCTCTTCAAATATTCGATTCAAAGTGCCATCTTTTGTAAGCACCTTCAAGAGGATTTTGTGGAGATTATTTTGAGGATGAAAAATCACAGAGATGAGGGTGTTTTGATGGTGATTCGTGGAAGCAACAATGGAGGAGAGGGAGGAGATGTTGGATGGTTTAGTTAGGTGTGCATGTATGAGAGAGAGTGATGAGTAATTTTCTTGAAAATGAAAGAAAATGGGTGGAGTGTGCTTGGGTTTATTATGGCCGGTTTTGGGGGGGGGGGTTCAAGGATGGGATTTAGTTATTTTTTTTGTAAAAAATAAGTAAATATGTTGGGTAATGTATATATAAAAGGTGGTGTAACAAGGTTAGACTTAAAAACGTAAAAACGCGAGTACCGGATGACCTGAAAACGTGAATTTTAGAAAAGTGTTATAAAAATATTATGAAATTGTTATGAAGTGTTAAAATGGCTAATTTTAATATTTCATGGGAGACTTGGGTTTTTCGGAGTGAAAGAACGAAGCTTAAAATCAAAACGCAGACTCAAAACGCGAGTTCTTACCAAAATTTGACGAAATCATGAAACGAAATAGAAAATGTGAAATATGGAAGTTTTTGAATATTAGGGGTATATGATGGAATATTAAATCACTTATGACATGAAAACGGATAGGAATCCTAAGCACGGCTCATAAATAGCTAGAAATGCGAAAATCGCTAAATCAGGTGAAAAGTAAAAATGAAATTTTTACTCAAGTGGAAATAGAAATAGAATATGAATTAGATATTAACCTATTTAAGTATTTTAGATGAGTGGTGAGTTCATCGAATGGTTTAAACATCGTTAAAACTGAAACCGTGAGTTGAAAAAGCGTTTGGTGATACCAGTTCTTGATAAAAGTGACGTAAGTTATAAAAATGACATAAGCAGTTTCAAGATTATGTCGATACTTGCCTCAACCGTGTAACACCCCCATTTTTCATAGATCGCAGTGGATTTAGAGTTGGGGTATTACCTCATGGAAACAAAGTGTAACACCCCCAAAATAAAGATTCGCGGAAGCATACTTGTTTTGGGTGCTACGAAATAGGAATCACAACACAAAGATATAGAGAACGGATGGAAAATCCGTATAATATATATTACATAAATTAAAGTCAAATGTCTGTCCCAGTTACATGACTGTCCCAAAGTTTCAGAGTTACGCTTGTGTAAAAACACTTAGGATTCTTATGACCAATGCCATGCTCTGCATTCAACATAAACATACTTAAGCACCTGAAAAACATGCTAAAAGTCTGCTAACGCTGGTGAGTCTATAGGTTTAAAGTAAATAGCACATATGGACCATAGCAATAATCAGCAAGCACACACACTAATACCGTATGCAACACTAAGCTCAACAAACCGAACTAGACAAAAGCATGCCAAAGGCATAAGTACAATAAAGGTGCCCACGAGTGATAATCCCCAGTCACTCGGCAAAGAGGTCGTCATGGTATACGTCCGCTTTGGTACAATGCATGGCCAACCGAACGGAGGAGTCACCCTCAATAGATCTATTTATATCATACACGTTTCCCAACGGGAATTGACGGTTGTTGATAGTGGGCAAAGTGGGATTCAGGCAACTTAGGTTTCCGCATACCAGTGTGTAAAAACAAGTTCAATTTAGGTCCATGAAAACAGTTTTGCATGTTTCTCACCCCAAGGTTTATAAAACAGTACTTATAAGAAAATGGGGCTATAAACTCACCTTAAAAGATAGCAATCTGCTAGTAGACAAGTTTGTATAGTGCAACTGCTCCGACACGCACCTAGTAAGTAGGTAAGTCTTATTACAATGTTAAGTTGCTTTAAGTTTACTCGTTTGAGAAAGTTTTTGTATGTGTGACCATGTCTGTGTGGGTTGCGTGTATTTATTGCTTTGTTGTGGTACGTACGTAAATATAGTTTATTAGAAAGGCTCTTTGTTGATGACTCGTGGTGAAAGTGGTGGATGTGTGACGTACATGACGGAACATCGGTGGTGTAACATTCATGTCTTTAATACGCAAATCATACATATATAAGTATATATATATATATTATAAGTATATATATATATATATATATTATATATATATTATATATATATATATATATATATTTTACTAATATATATATATATATATATATATATATATTATATATATATATAATAGGTATGGTATATATATAATATATATTGATATATATATGATTAATATATAAATATATTATATAATAGGTATTATAATATATATATATATATATAATAATAATATATATATAACTAGCTTATAGGACCCGTGGAATCCTACGGGTTTTAGGAAGATTATTATGGCAAAAGAAATTAAGTGTGCTAACAAATATAAGAAGAAAAAAAACCGAAAGCAAACAGCTTGAATCATGTATTTGAAAGGAATAGTAAGTAATAAGTCAATGATAGTATATAGTACAATGCTTGTAACTAATAATGTAATAAACGTCATGCATTGTGGCATATGATTTTGATGATCTAATAAACGTCCATGCACGTGGGCTCGAATCTTAATGATCTTGAAAAACAAAAGTATGTAATCAACGATAATTGAGTGATAACCCAATGAACATATTGTAACACCTAATAAGTTAGAAAAAAGAGTAAGTAAAAGATGTTTGTAACTCCTAAGTCACCTCCTATTGGAGATAAAAGACGTGGAGACTCAAAAAAAAAAGCTAAACAAAATTAGATTTGATTATCTTAGCTGTTTTAATATAATCATGAAGAAATGCAATATTGACCAACATTCTTGAAGTCCCATAATAGACCCGTATATAAGTATTATTGTTTGAGGTAAAAACTTATTAGACCAACATTTTTCAAGAGACCACTAAATGTATCCTTACGTAGGCGGTAGGCCAAATCCAATTTTGCAATAATTAGAAGACCAGGAGTTGATTTGTTGAATTTCTTACACTTATTGTTCCGTGGAATAACGTGGTTTTTAAATAGACTATGCATTAAGGAGATAAGAGTGTGAATAAAGTAAAAAACAAAAAAAAACGTAAATGTGTTACATTATTTTTTGAAAGGTTAAGTTATGTGTCACTTATTATTTATTCAGTAAGCACTTATTTGTGAAAATCATTGTTTGTTTTGTTGGTACATTTTAGACCATCCAATAATCTTCCGAAATTAAAGTCTCGATGACAGAACCCATGTCAACTTTTATCGAACCGAGAGCAAACTGAAAATGAGGCATCCTTCCCACCAATCGATGAAAATCAATTATTCCTACTATAAAATGAAGAACATCTTCTCATCAGGTTTTTGTCTAAAATGACATCATCAGAATTCGAACTAAATTTGGACTTCAATCCTTGAGTTTTAGTGCTTAAACTAAAGCAGCCGTTTATCTAAATATTCTTCATGGAGAAGCACAATAGAAGCCCCCTTCCCAAAGAGTATGAAGAAGTTGATAGTTGTGCGTAATATCTTGCAAAAAAAGTCCTTTTACTAACCTTCCCCATCAACTGTCAACTTATCTTTTAATTGGGAATTCCGAGGTTGAGGCTTTATATAACACCCCCATTTTAGGAACGCAGTGGAATACAACATGGGGTGCTATATATTAGTCTCATTGTACAAATATAGTAAATAACTTTAAAACAAAGTCGTTTTTTAAATTCACATTAGATAATTTATCGGAGTCAACAAGAGGTCCCAAAAGTTTTAACATAAATCTAGAGATACATAGATTTAGAAATTTAGGTCATTATCGAATGAAAAGTTTATTTAAGCATGAGCCATCATGTAGATATCCATTTCTTGCGCCGCCCATCCAAGCTTAAGCCACTTACGGACCTGAGAAAATACATGCTAAAAAGTCAACACAAAGGTTGAGTGAATTCATAGAGTTTAATAAGTAATTGGTTGAATACAAGATAATTCAGTTTAAAATACGATGGGCTACATTGTTATACGCCCATGATTAAGTTGACATGTAACAAATACAAGTCGGGAAATAAGATTTATAGCATTGAGCTCATGACACCGAACCTTGGCCAAGTTTAAGTTACCCCGCATAAGGTATTCAATTGCCATTACCTCAATTCTAAATATTATATGTCCATTTGGTAATAAAGGCTCCAAGTGAGCGCTACTCACCCGAATAGGCCTGCCTAGCCAAATATGCATATCTATAATATTAGTGTTTACTCACGTAATTAACGGTTCATGAAATTAGGGACTTTGATGGCAAAGGTACTCAATGTCTATAATCAGGTAATCGGGTCAAGCATACCAAAAACTACTTGTATTTATTTTGTAAAACTAGCATGTATCCCCCTCGCGAGGTTTATAAAACATTTAAATGAGTAAAGGCGAGGCTATAAACTCACCGTAAGTAGTGGAGTGGAAGAGCACGAATAAAGACAACCGGAGGACCGAAGCGAAACTAGAAATGACCTATAACAAGAAACGTGTCTAAGTGAATGCTTATTGGATAAGAGAATGAATGCACATTATTATACTTGATTCATATAGCCAAGACATTGTACTAAGGGTTTTCCCAAGTCATATGGTCATGGTTTCCAAAAATAGTAAGTTCCCGAGTTGTTTACCCATCACATTTCCTTAGTTTTACTAGTGGCTGAAAACTTTCCCTGACTTCCAAAAATCACTACATGCAAACCGTAAGTCCAAATTTTAAGTTCTTTGTATCCCTAGTTTCCTTGAAGTCCCTAGTATACTGTAAAAATAAGTTTACTCAAAAATTTGCAGGTATAACCACTTTTTATAAATTTTCTTTACAGACCTGTCCTAAAGAAAAGTGTGACTGAATTTTACGGCTTACCGTATCGGCCGCCATTTGAAATCTATAGGTCCTATAAAGGTGAGGCCAATTGGAGGTGATACCTCTATTTGTCTAGTACAAGTTACATGCTTAGTTTTTAAAAAGTTATGGAATAAAACTTGATTTTTGCCCCGAATGCTAACAGCATACAGAATCTGACTCTTTTTACCATAAAATTCATAGTTTAATCATCCCAACACTTCTAACGATGATCCTTTTTGACACATGATCCTGAGACATACACCTAGGTCTGTATAATTTTTACTCATTTTATAACCCAATGTAACAAGGTAATTTCATTCTAACAATGTAGTCCTAAAATTTCTGCATCACAAATCCAATCTAATCTAACCCTAACTTATCCCAATCACAATAATATTTAACCAATACCCCTAATGAATCAAGTATCATATGTACATTCAATAGAAAGTTAATTTACCGAAGTGAAACCAATATTTCATTGAAAAACAAAACCCACTTGCATGTGACCAAAGATCAAATAGAATGATGAGATCTACTTACTAGAAGTGAAAATCAATGAAACCTTTACTAGGGTTAGGATAGAAACGACGCAAAAGACACCACCACAAGCTTGGACCTTCTCTTCTACTCTTAAAATAGAGCTTGAAGGCTGTGGAGATGGCTCTAAATTAATCATGAGGAAGACTTCAAGAAAACTTCAATAAAACACCAAAAACCTCTTCAAATCTTCGATTCAAAGTGCCATCTTTTGTAAGCACCTTCAAGAGGATTTTGTGGAGATTATTTTGAGGATGAAAAATCACAGAGATGAGGGTGTTTTGATGGTGATTCGTGGCAGCAACAATGGAGGAGAGGGAGGAGATGTTGGATGGTTTAGTTAGGTGTGCATGTATGAGAGAGAGTGATGAGTAATTTTCTTGAAAATGAAAGAAAATGGGTGGAGTGTGCTTGGGTTTATTATGGCCGGTTTTGGGGGGGTTCAAGGAGGGGATTTAGTTATTTATTTTGTAAAAAATAAGTAAATATGTTGGGTAATTTATATATAAAAGGTGGTGTAACAAGGTTAGACTTAAAAACGTAAAAACGCGAGTACCGGATGACCTGAAAACGTGAATTTTAGAAAAGTGTTATAAAAACATTATGAAATTGTTATGAAGTGTTAAAATGGCTAATTTTAATATTTCATGGGAGACTTGGGTTTTTCGGAGTGAAAGAACGAAGCTTAAAATCAAAACGCAGACTCAAAACGCGAGTTCTTACCAAAATTTGACGAAATCATGAAACGAAATAGAAAATGTGAAATATGGAAGTTTTTGAATATTAGGGGTATATGATGGAATATTAAATCACTTATGACATGAAAACGGATAGGAATCCTAAACACGGCTCATAAATAGCTAGAAATGCGAAAATCGCTAAATCTGGTGAAAAGTAAAAATGAAATTTTTACTCAAGTGGAAATAGAAATAGAATATGAATTAGATATTAACCTATTTAAGTATTTTAGATGAGTGGTGAGTTCATCGAAGGGTTTAAACATCGTTAAAACTGAAACCGTGAGTTGAAAAAGCGTTTGGTGATACCAGTTCTTGATAAAAGTGACGTAAGCTATAAAAATGACACGGCAAGTATAAAACTCATTTGTAAACATGAAATAGTTTAAAAATTCATTAAATATGTAAATTATCATAGTCTAGGGTTGGTTCACTTTGTTAAAACCTTAAAACGTAAATTTAAATCGCGTAAAACGTAACAGGTGCAAGGTTTATGTAGAATTGTAAAATGTAAATTATGACTTTTAATATAGAATTGTAAGGAACCAAAAGTGCATAAAAAGTGTATACTGGACATAGTCTAGTGTCGGTTGAATTAATTGAACGTACGCAGATAACTTCCGACGAAGTTAATTAAAAAAAATAGAATAGTTAAATAATAAAATATTAAAATTGATGACATGAAATTTTTGAAATGTCACAGTACATACCCCTTAAGAGAGCTCCATCCCGGAGCTTAACTCGCTTTATCTCCTGATGGTTCACTTGCGAAAAGATGAGGATACTCATAAGGAATGAAGTCTAGAATAACTAACGACGCGGTTTAATTCTTGTCGTCTAGAAATACGGTGCAGAGTAAGGTTGACTATACGCGATAAAGATAGAGTGAGGATTTGTTTAGTTCTTTTGCTCGATCGTATGAATACTGCTGAATTGTTATAATCACATAAGTATTTTGTGATTCTCGAAAATCAAGTAGAAGATCAATTAGACATAACCCATATATAACTATTCCCAGTATTTGAAAAATCTAAGTCGAACATAGGTAGTCAGACTATGTTCCACTGTCCCTAGGTTAAATATAGGTGACTAGACTATATTTAACCGAGGTTCGATAAAATTTTCAAATACTTAACTTAGTTATACTCGTGATATGTCCATTGTTGGACAAGTATGAAGTTTGCATAAGTATCTTATATACAAGAGTGATATAAGTTTGTACATACGTAAGAATCAATCATAAGTAAGTAGTATGAGTGTGTAACACAAGCGAATAAGGAAAATGTGCGCAGAAAAGGAAGTTTTAAGCAGTTTTAAAACAGTTCACATCAGGACTGAATCACAGATCTTTACAATGAAGGTTTTAGAAGAGAATTTGGTGAATGTAGAGAAAGTTGTTGAACTTCAGCTTTTCTAGATGATGAATTAGTTTATAAGAATTATAGAAAAATGACGGACAATAAAACAATCACAAAATAGTTAATGAGGTAATAATAAATCAATGTTTTAAGTTAATAAGAGAGGGGATCATCAAAATGAATAAGTATGTATAATAGTTTAGTAATTTTGGTGAAATAGATACAAAATTGGGAGAAGTAGTGGAGACTGAGTATATAAAGGGTAAGAATCGGTAAAACATTTATAATAAATACCTTTATACAAATAAGAAGTAACGCTCTATTAATTAGGCATAAATAGTCGAGAGAAAAATCAAGTGTATATAAATAGTTCTTAAATAGTATCAATAGTGGTGCTTAAGAAAATAAGCAAAGAAATGCTCAGAGAACATGAGTTCACGGGGAGTAAGACAACCAATAGAAATTGATAAATTGTAATTGGTTTCGATGTTATATGAAATTATATAACATATGGTGATGAAAGAGTTTAGAGACCATTGTAATCACATACAATGTCTGATAAATAAGAGAGACCATTGTAATCGCATACAATGTCTGATAAATAAGAGAGACCATTGTAATCGCATACAATGTCTAGAAGTTTTTTGTATTCACTTGGAGAAACTTCATTAAGAAAAATAGCGATGCTTCAGGAACAAACAGGATAATTGAAAAAAAATCTTAAGTACATATAGTAATATTCATTATATATATTTATACGTATAGCAAGGGTGCACTCGAAGATGTGTAGAAATTTCCGGATGAAAATTTACATGCTCATGAATAGCATAAAATAAAACAAGGAAGTTTAGTGCACAAAAGGTTATATATATAAGAGTGATACTTTCACGGATTATCCACGAGTTAAGAAATAATTATAGTGCTCCTATAATTATCCTTAATATAATTAAGATATACTCAATAGAGTAATAGGAAATGCAGGAGTAGGCGCGCATGGATATCGGACAAGATGATGGAAGCTCATGATTTTGAACAATAAATGATTATAGTCTAGGTTTTTAAAACAAAAAGACCTAGTTCACTATAATTTGTGCTCTGGTACCATTCTATAATACCCCCATTTTAAAAGCGCAGAGGAATACAACATGAGGTGCTATATATTAGTCTCATTGTACAAATATAGTAAACAACTTTAAAACAAAGTCGTTTTTAAAATTCACATTCGATAATTTATCAGAGTCAACAAGAGGTCCCAAAAGTTTTAACATAAATCTAGAGATACATAGATTTAGAAATTTAGGTCATTATCGAATGAAAAGTTTATTTAAGCATGAGCCATCATGTAGATATCCATTTCTTGCGCCGCCCATCCAAGCTTAAGCCACTTACTGACCTGAGAAAATACATGCTAAAAAGTCAACACAAAGGTTGAGTGAATTCATAGAGTTTAATAAGTAATTGGTTGAATACAAGATAATTCAGTTTAAAATACGATGGGCTACATTGTTATACGCCCATGATTAAGTTGACATGTAACAAATACATGTCGGGAAATAAGATTTATAGCATTGAGCTCATGACACCGAACCTTGGCCAAGTTTAAGTTACCCCGCATAAGGTATTCAATTGCCATTACCTCTATTCTAAATATTATATGTCCGTTTGGTAATAAAGGCTCCAAGTGAGCGCTACTCACCCGAACAGGCCTGCCTGGCCAAATATGCATATCTATAATATTAGTGTTTACTCACGTAATTAACGGTTCATGAAATTAGGGACTTTGATGGCAAAGGTACTCAATGTCAATAATCAGGTAATCGGGTCAAGCATACCAAAAACTACTTGTATTCAGTTTGTAAAACTAGCATGTAACCCCCTCGCGAGGTTTATAAAACATTTAAATGAGTAAAGGCGAGGCTATAAACTCACCGTAAGTAGTGGAGTGGAAGAGCACGAATAAAGACAACCGGAGGACCGAAGCGAAACTAGAAATGACCTATAACAAGAAACGTGTCTAAGTGAATGCTTATTGAATAAGAGAATGAATGCACATTATTATACTTGATTCATATAGCCAAGACATTGTACTAAGGGTTCTCCCAAGTCATATGGTCATGGTTTCCAAAAATAGTAAGTTCCCGAGTTGTTTACCCATCACATTTCCTTAGTTTTACTAGTGGCTGAAAACTTTCCCTGACTTCCAAAAATCACTACATGCAAACCGTAAGTCCAAATTTTAAGTTCTTTGTATCCCTAGTTTCCTTGAAGTCCCTAGTGTACTGTAAAAATAAGTTTACTAAAAAATTTGCAGGTCTAACCACCTTTTATAAATTTTCTTTACAGACCTGTCCTAAAGAAAAGTGTGACTGAATTTTACGGCTTACCGTATCGGCCGCCATTTGAAATCTATAGGTCCTATAAAGGTTAGGCCAATTGGAGGTGATACCTATATTTGTCTAGTACAGGTTACATGCTTAGTTTTTAAAAAGTTATGGAATAAAACTTGATTTTTGCCCCGAATGCTAACAGCATACAGAATCTGACTCTTTTTACCATAAAATTCATAGTTTAATCATCCCAACACTTCTAACAATGAGCCTTTTTGACACATGATCCTGAGACATACACCTAGGTCTTTATAATTTTTACTCATTTTATAACCCAGTGTATCAAGGTCGTTTAATTCCAACAATGTAGNTATCTATAATATTAGTGTTTACTCACGTAATTAACGGTTCATGAAATTAGGGACTTTGATGACAAAGGTACTCAATGTCAATAATCAGGTAATCGGGTCAAGCATACCAAAAACTACTTGTATTCAGTTTGTAAAACTAGCATGTATCCCCCTCGCGAGGTTTATAAAACATTTAAATGAGTAAAGGCGAGGCTATAAACTCACCGTAAGTAGTGGAGTGGAAGAGCACGAATAAAGACAACTGGAGGACCGAAGCGAAACTAGAAATGACCTATAACAAGAAACGTGTCTAAGTGAATGCTTATTGAATAAGAGAATGAATGCACATTATTATACTTGATTCATATAGCCAAGACATTGTACTAAGGGTTTTCCCAAGTCATATGGTCATTGTTTCCAAAAATAGTAAGTTCCCGAGTTGTTTACCCATCACATTTCCTTAGTTTTACTAGTGGCTGAAAACTTTCCCTGACTTCCAAAAATCACTACATGCAAACCGTAAGTCCAAATTTTAAGTTCTTTGTATCCCTAGTTTCCTTGAAGTCCCTAGTGTACTGTAAAAATAAGTTTACTCAAAAATTTGCAGGTCTAACCACCTTTTATAAATTTTCTTTACAGACCTGTCCTAAAGAAAAGTGTGATTGAATTTTACGGCTTACCGTATCGGCCGCCATTTGAAATCTATAGGTCCTATAAAGGTGAGGCCAATTGGAGGTGATACCTCTATTTGTCTAGTACAGGTTAAATGCATAGTTTTTAAAAAGTTATGGAATAAAACTTGATTTTTGCCCCGAATGCTAACAGCATATAGAATCTGACTCTTTTTACCTTAAAATTCATAGTTTAATCATCCCAACACTTCTAACAATGAGCCTTTTTGACACATGATCCTGAGACATACACCTAGGTCTTTATAATTTTTACTCATTTTATAACCCAATGTATCAAGGTCGTTTAATTCCAACAATGTAGTCCTAAAATTTCTGTATCACAAATCCAATCTAATTTAACCCTAACTTATCCCAATCACAATAATCTTTAACCAATACCCCTAATGAATCAAGTATCATATGTACATTCAATAGAAAGTTAATTTACAGAAGTGAAACCAATATTTCATTGAAAAACAAAACCCACTTGCATGTGACCAAAGATCAAAGAGAATGATGAGATCTACTTACTAGAAGTGAAAATCAATGAAACCTTTACTAGGGTTAGGATAGAAACGACCCAAAAGAAACGACCCAAAAGACACCACCACAAGCTTAGACCTTCTCTTATACTCTTAAAATAGAGCTTGAAGGCTGTGGAGATGGCTCTAAATTAATCTTGAGGAAGACTTCAAGAAAACTTCAATAAAACACCAAAAACCTCTTCAAATCTTCGATTCAAAGTGCCATCTTTTGTAAGCACCTTCAAGAGGATTTTGTGGAGATTATTTTGAGGATGAAAAATCACAGAGATGAGGGTGTTTTGATGGTGATTCGTGGCAGCAATAATGGAGGAGAGGGAGGAGATGTTGGATGGTTTAGTTAGGTGTGCATGTATGAGAGAGAGTGATGAGTAATTTTCTTGAAAATGAAAGAAAATGGGTGGAGTGTGCTTGGGTTTATTATGGCCGGTTTTGGTGGGGTTCAAGGAGGGGATTTAGTTATTTATTTTTTAAACAATAAGTAAATATGTTGGGTAATGTATATATAAAAGGTGGTGTAACAAGGTTAGACTTAAAAACGTAAAAACGCGAGTACCGGGTGACCTGAAAACGTGAATTTTAGAAAAGTGTTATAAAAATATTATGAAATTGTTATGAAGTGTTAACATGGCTAATTTTAATATTTCATGGGAGACTTGGGTTTTTCGGAGTGAAAGAATGAAGCTTAAAATCAAAACGCAGACTCAAAACGCGAGTTCTTTCCAAAATTTGACGAAATCGTGAAACGAAATAGAAAATGTGAAATATGGAAGTTTTTGAATATTAGGAGTATATGATGGAATATTAAATCACTTATGACATGAAAACGGATAGGAATCCTAAACACGGCTCATAAATAGCTTGAAATGCGAAAATCGCTAAATCAGGTGAAAAGTAAAAATGAAATTTTTACTCAAGTGGAAATAGAAATAGAATATGAATTAGATATTAACCTATTTAAGCATTTTAGATGAGTGGTGAGTTCATCGAAGGGTTTAAACATCGTTAAAACTGAAACCGTGAGTTGAAAAAGCGTTTGGTGATACCGGTTCTTGATAAAAGTGACGTAAGCTATAAAAATGACACGGCAAGTATAAAACTCATTTGTAAACATGAAATAGTTTAAAAATTCATAAAATATGTAAATTATCATAGTCTAGGGTTGGTTCACTTTGTTAAAACCTTAAAACGTAAATTTAAATCGCGTAAAACATAATAGGTGCAAGGTTTATGTAGAATTGTAAAATGTAAATTATGACTTTTAATATAGGATTGTAAGGAACCAAAAGTGCATAAAGAGTGTATACTGGACATAGTCTAGTGTCGGTTGAATTAATTAAACGTACGCAGATACCTTCCGACGAAGTTAATTAAAAAAATAGAATAGTTAAATAATAAAATATTAACTGCAAAAGGTGTAAGAGACTTCATTAGCTATTATATCAAACTCTTATTGTTTAACATTACAAACTGTGGGTCCAAAGATTTGGATCTTAGCAGCCTTTGTAAGACAATAGATACCTTGGATAAATCCAAACTATCTATATGAGAAACTCTAAACAATGTATACTTGATGTTAACGCGGAATATTAACACAAGCAGTAAGAACAACACAGAGAATTACTAACTTTATATTCTATTAATTTCTTGAAAACTTGGCATAAAAATCAATGTCGTAGGGTTCCTTTTATACTATAAGGAAACCCTAATTCTACAAACGTGTGAAAGGATGCATGCATATCTTCTCCTAAGATATCTAACCGCGTGCATATCACTTCCTATAATATCTCCTAAGATATCTAACTTGTTCAGCAAAACAGACTTAACTAAACTAACATAAACAGACTTAACTATGAGTTACCAGACTTAACTTAGTACTGGCAGACTTAACTATCTACCCGACTTAACTAAAGTAGTCAGACTTTTAAGTCTGTTACAAATAATTCCCAACAATCCTCCCCTAACTTGATCTTCATGCTTCATGATCTTCAAGTTCCTTTATTCAAAAATGCTTTGAGGATTTTTGAATGTAAGCTCCATTGGAATTATTTTGTGCTGCAACTTTTGTTGAATCTTGAGAATTTTGCAGCAGCCTTCAAATCTTTAATACCATCTGATCTTTGCAGCAACATTGACAATATGTACATCAAATCAAAAAGTTTCATACTATTCTCATCACTTCCAGGTGTGTGAACTCCTGTGAGAGGTGAATCATTGAAAATTTAATGGATTTGATGTCTCTTTACCAGATAGCCATCACTTCTGGAGTAGCCAATGTTTTAGTATGATACTATGGTACATTGATAACCATATGATTTTTAGCAAACCATCAGCTGTCAACGGATTTGATATGTCTTTACCAAAAGCCGTTTTGCTTTTGGACTAGCCAACTCTTTGATGTAATACAACCATCATCTTGGTGAGTTGATTACCAATTATGGTTTTTCCACTGCCTTTACCACAAGCCATTATCTTGTGGGCTAGTCAACTCTTCACTATAACATATATGGTGAATTGAATAACATACAATTTTTGGCAAATTGTCAGCCATAAACGGATTTGAGATATCTTTACCTAGAGCCGTTTGCTCTTGGATTAGCCAGTCCTTATGTGGGTTAGACATGGTGGACTCATAACCATTTGTTGTATCAATTCAAGGCACTTCCACCAAGTGTTATGTTTTCAACAATCCATTTACCCTGAGAATTCATTCAAACATAGTCAAGAGTTCAAAAATTTTAAACCCTTTTATACTTTTTCAGAGGATGTATCTGACTTGCATCTTTTTGCAAAAGTCTATCAATCTCAGTGATGCGTAGGGATTGCTTACGCACTTTGTTTTACCTCTCAAGGGATCTCAAGAGGCTTACAATCCCCACCAGGCAGTGTACCTGACCGATGTAGTATAGTGTAGTGGCAAGTACCGGGGGATTGATCGTTCTCTCACAGGGAATAATGTTCGTTAGGTTAAAGACTACTCTAATTAAGGTCAAAGGGTCGAGGATGATTATTTTTGTATTTTTATGTTTTTTAGAAAGCAGTAAAATCTCGTTTTTGAAGGAGTGGGCGGAATTAGTGTGTCAACTACCAGTTATTCTACTTTATGCATTAATTTAAAGTTTTGAGAACACAATGGGTGGGGAAAGGTAGTTTTTATTAGATTTCATTATCCGCGTAACTATTCTTTTCATGTAATTTAGTATGTTGGTTTGCATGGATGACGGGTGTATTCCTAACAGTCGTAGGAGTGCGTTCAATTCCCTACTCTATAAGCCCTTCATACATCACGTCTATGACGATACTCATATCCTATCATAAAGCTCACGATTAGCACACCTTACGCATGAACATAACCACCTTAAAACTCCGATTAACGCACATACGATTCACGTTTCCTAAAGACGCTTAAGCCTTGTTACGATATAGGAGTTAGGCCAGTTTTCTTAAGTCTAACGTAGATGAAACATCACCAAATCACAATCACAAACAACACACACGATGATAATTAATAGTTAGGTTCATTAGATCTAAGCAAACACAAGGTTAATTTAGCTCCTAGCAAGTTGAAGAAAAGAAAGCACAAACATAGTCATACAACACATAGACAATATTGTTGTGATGGAATTGAATTGAAGATTATCTTAGGATTAAACATGCAAGGTGTAGAGGGGTAAAAGGTACCCTCTAAAGTCTGTAATCCGAGTAGGTTGATAACCCTTAAGTTCTCACAGTTTCCTCCTTTTAAAACAATAAAATTCGTCCTATGCGACTAGTATATTAGAAAATACGGGCTCGACGACGTCAGCCAAGTGTGACGCCGTTCACGCCGACGATTGAGGGTTTTGTGATGCCTTCTTGACGTCTCACGGCCGCCTTGTCCGATCTGAGCCTTCCTGCGTGTCACCAAACTAGGCAAAAACTCTCTGGCCCGTTCATGGAGTACTTCAATTTCTTCACTTCATTTGTTTCCTGACGTGCACGTGAAGCTTGTGACGCCGTCCCTCAGTGCCACTTTAGGTCTTTTGACGCATTTTGTTTTTTCCGCACTTTTACTACGAAAACGCCCGAAATGCTTCTTTTGTGATTTCTCCTCAAAAGCCTACCTACAATGGGAAAAGACGACTCTTGGGTGAAATCCGAGTCAGAATAAGATACGAATTAGGACTCAAATGACCCTAAATAAGCGTAAATTTTTTGTCTCATCAAATACCCGTTACACTTGGAGATTTGCTTGTCCTCAGCAATGTGCTTTTTATTCAATTAAAATACAAGTTAGGGGAGAGTCATTTAATGGAACATACAAGTAATTGACAATAGTTAGTTGTTGCCACTTTACTCAAAAATAAGCACGGAGAAAATATACTAGCACCTTCCATGTAGTGTTGGATACTCACATCTCGGTCGGTTCGATAAATAAGTGTAAAAATTAATGTAAAGGAAATGGATGTCAAGTATCACTCCACTACGCGGTGACATAGCAAATTAGGATTACCATAGGCTTTGAGAGAGGATCAACTTCTCCACTTAGCGTAAGCACCTAGGAGCCCTAACTATCAATTTGAGGGATTTACAAAAGGGGTATAACGGGAGTTTATGGAATATGGAAAAACACGTTTAGTTGGATAACTGGATGAGTTTACTGGTGGCTAGTCAATCATTTGTTAGTTACACGTATACAAAGTGCGTTGCAAGCAGACTAGACTCAGATCTTAAACTATCGAAACTAAAATGAGGAACAACAAAACATAACTAGAAATAAAAGATTAGGTGCGGATGGTAATAGGTCTATGTTTTTTATTTTATATATTTTTTTCTTTTTTTTTTCTTTTTTCTTGATTTATATATTAGTATATTATATTAGTATGAATTCATCTATACGTAGTATATTAGTATATATGATTTATATATAGCTGTCATATATTATATATATATATATATAATATACTATATATATATTTTGCGATACCTTTTTACCCTACCATCCAAAATATGACATCAATGGGGATTAAACTTTCCCCTTTCATTGAACTATATTACATACTTTACATTTATATATACGACCTGTATTGAATAATCAAAACACATTGGAGTACTTTTTTTAAAAACGTTGTTGCCGTATGGGGGGAATAAACGATGTTCTTCCCATTACTCCTAACACTTAGCTACATTACCCATGAGTCCAATCATCCAAAACAATATGTAACAAGATTATGAACTCGACTTTAAGCTGATCGAGAGCCCAGACATGAGCGGGTGAAAGCTTTTAACCCGAGGATCGTTGCCCAACGGGGTTAGCCAAATATGAGGGGACGCGTCTCACTCAAGACCGTGAGCTAAATTGTAAGTGAATAAGGTTTAAAGAAGATTTGGTCTTGTTTATCCATACAATGCCAACTAAAGCACAGGAAAGCGGGTCAAATGAAGCACTGAAATAAGTAAACGAGTAAAGTTGATGAATTAAAATTACTAAAGAAACGGGAAAATGAAAGCGATAAGTAATGAAAACGGTAAATGAAATTAAAAGACAATCCGACCGCTGGCTTTGTCTGCAACAGCAACCCGAATAAATTCATAAGCTTGAGGTAAAAGTTGTTGAACGAAGTTAATTCCTTTCTCGAGATTAGTGTTGGATTAACTTTTTGAAACAATATGTAAATCCGAGCGGGGGGGGGTGACGAGTAATTTAATCGATCTCCAAAGGTCTATTTCGTCTTTGAATATATCAACTCACAACGTCTACAGTAAATCTTTAGATCTCTTATCACAAACGTTTTAACAGATCTCAGACTAATTCACAAACTCGGAATCGCTAAGAAATACAGATTTAAACTACCGAGAACTCATATAAAAAGTAAAGGCGATAACAGAATTAAAAACTTGTAAAAACACTTTAACTAAATAAAAAGCTTAAAACTAAACCCTAAAGACACGGACCTTAAATAAGAAAACACATCTTAAAACGTTTTAAGAACCATCGACAGCACTAACATTAATTAATAAAATGAAACACTCACCATAACGATGAGGAAAAATAAAAGCCTAGCTCGGCTTGTAAAAGAAAATTTTAATAACTTGAATCCAAACATACTCGCAAATATGTTCTTACTCGCAAGTTGGATTCATTACTCGCTATTATTCTATCGCAGATATACTATGGTTGATACTCGGCAAGATTTGTGGTCTCTTATTATCGCAAGCTGTGCTTATATCTTTGATACCTTTCTAAAATCATGGTGATGAGCTCGCTAAGATTTTGGAGTAGCCATGACTCGCAAGTGTTGCCGCACTCGGCCGGAGGGAGAGCTAATCCGTAGAAATCCGATGACTCGCAACTAGGTATCCAAACTGCAAGAAATGAAGAACGTCCTGGAGCGAGCGGNCTACAGCAGCCTCCGAGGACGATTCTTCATCACGGATAACACGGCGCTTCCTTCGGGATGTACTCGCGCCATCATAACCACCAGCAGGCTCTTTCCGCTTTGAACCTCTGCTATCCTGCTCAGGTGCATCTACAACCCTCGTGATGCGCACACTGTCTGGGGACTTAGTCACTGACTGCTTTGCGTCAGGGGACTGCGCCCTAGGCTCTGGATGACCACGGATTGGGGTTGCCTCTAAGGCAACGTGGGGACCCTCCCCTGACACCTTACCTTCTAGTGCCATTTCCATGACACACCCCGAAGTTGCATCTAGAATGGGTGTTTCACCGTCCCTCAGGGGGCGCACACCTACAGTCACTTGCTTAGGCTCAGCAAGGTTCACAACTCCAAACAAATCCATCTCTGCACAACAAAATGCCAAATAATAAAGGTCAGCAAATCTACAAGAGCAAGGAAAAACTTACACTACAAAGTAAAGGAGGAGGACAAATGAGCACCCACCCCAGTTGTTCGCATCCAAAAAGGTTGGCACCTCGTCTGGAAACCTGAAGTAGTTACGACTAATGCCAACGTGCACTAAGAACTCTTCGGGATAGGAGTTTATTGGGATGCGGTTCGTATTTATTGTATCCGCATCACTTGTGTTATATGTCCCGGGGAGTGGGCGCTCATCTCTTGGCAAAGATCCCTGGGTATAGAAATCAAACTCCCATGGGAAGACTACATTATCTATCCAAAAGAATTTCTCTCTCTAGTTTCTAAGCGCGTCTATCTTCTTGGTATAGCACTGCAGCGGACCCGTGCGCTTGGAAAAAGTAACCCACCCATTTGACCACGTTGTATGATAAAACGCGCGGAACAAATTTACAGTGGGATTAATCGCTAACAAGCGACAGTTAACCTCAAAATTGTTTATTTTTGCTGCGTCTAAACAGTGCAGCTGGGAAATATGAATGCGATAAAAACTAAGGATATCGCACAGAAATATTGAAAGGGGCACGCGCTGGTTGGCAAACTCAAAGAAGCGCGTGTATACCTATTTTCCCTACAGGGAAGTCCGCTATAGACGCATTTGCTCCCGGAATATCCGGGTGCAACGCGAACGGAATATAGTGATCTGAGGTGAAATCACGGAGTTCATCCCCTTCCATATCGGAATGGAATTCGGACAATTGCTTAACCATGTTCAGAATATAGAAAGGTTACTAGCGCACACGTTGAATACCTTCGCAAATGATGATCTTTGATTGAAAGATATTAAGATTCGTAAATGGTGGATTAGGGAAATTTTTTTTTCTTTCACTGTGTAAATCACGGTGAAATGAAGATAATCCTTTATAGGGTTACTACTCTCATGGATGATAGACACGTGTCCCCCACTTGCCCTAATCGTATGGCAGGAAGACCAAGAGATGTGACACGTTACACCCTATTCCCACGATTTCCGAGGTATTATCTTGGACTTATTTGGACTAGGTTAACTGCATATCTTTTACGCGGGAAAATTTGAAACTTCCCCGCAACAAGAAATGTTTTTTGTTCCCGTTATTAGTCTAGCATCCGCGGGTCGTACCCTGCGCATACTAGACTGGGTGACATGATGACGTATAGTCTTCATTCGTGTCACGAACCCGATTAATGAACATTACTAACACCCAAGCCCACCATGAGTGGGCTATTGATGCGCGTGGGATTGCTTACGCACTTTGTTTTATCTCTCAAGGGATCTCAAGAGGCTTACAATCCCCACCAGGCAGTATACCTGACCGATGTAGTATAGTGTAGTGGCAAGTACCGGGGGATTGATCGTTCTCTCACAGGGAATAGTGTTCGTTAGGTTAAAGACTACTCTAATTAAGGTCTAAGGGTGGAGGATGATTATTTTTGTATTTTTATATTTTTATGAAAGCAGTAAAATCTCGGTTTTGAAGGAGTGGGCGGAATTAGTTGCTAGTCAACTAACGCAAGTATCTACTTACGCGAATTAAATTAAAGTTTTGAGAAAACAATGATGGGGAAAGTTGTGTTTACTTAGATTTCATTACTCCCTAACTATCTTTTACCATGTAATTAGTATGTTGAGTTTGTGTGGATGACGGGTGTATTCCTATCAAGTCGTAGGGAGTGCGTTCAATTCCCTAACTCTATAAGCTCCTACCTCACTCTATGACGATACGTCAAGTATCCTATCATAAGCTCACCGATAGCAACCTACGCATGAAATACTACCTTAAAATCGATTAACGCACATACGATTCACGTTTCCTAAGACGTTCAAGCTTGTTACCATATAGGAAGTTAGCCAGTTTTCTTAAGTCTAACGTAGATGAAACATTCACCCAAATCGCAATCACAACATACACATCACATGATAATTAATAGTTAGGTTTCATTAGGTCTAAGCAAACACAAGTTAATTTAGCCTAGCATGTTGAAGGAAAGAAAAGCACAAACATAGATCATACAACACATAGACATATTGTATGGATTGAATGAAGACTTACTTAGATTAAACATGCAAGTTAGAGGGGTAAAAGTACCCTCTAAGGTCTGTAATACACGAGCTAGGGTTTAACCCTTATGTTCTCCACCAAGTTCCTCCTTTTAAAACAATAAAATTCGTCCTATATATATAGAAAATACGGGCTGACGGCGTCAGCCCAAGGTGTGACGCCGTCACGGCGATGATTAGGGTTTTGTGATGGCCTTCTTGACGTCGTCACGCCGCCTTGTTCCAGATCTGACGGCCTTCCCTGACGCCGTCACCAAACTAGGCCAAAAACTCTCTTGCCCGTCATGAGTAACTTCCAATTTCTTCACTTCATTTGTTCCTGACGTCGTCACGTTGAAGGTTGTGACGCCGTCACCTTCAGTGCACTTTAGGGTATTTTGAGATTTTGTTGTTTTCCGCACTTTTTCACTCCGAAAACGCCCGAAAATGCTTCTTTTGTGATTTTCTCCTCAAAAGTACCTAAAATGAGAAAAGAAACGACTTTGGGTGAAATCCGATCAAATAATATACGAATTAGGACTCAAACTGACCCCTAAAAACGTAACATTTTTCGTCTCATCACTCAGCATAACTTGCCTCCTCTTATCTGGTATGTTTCTTTGATTTCTTTGGTATAGAGAGTGATTTAGCAATTTGTTTTCCTTCCCTCTGACCAGTGCTAAGTTGAGCAGACTTATCCACAACTCTTTCCCTTAACATTTTTCTTTTCTTCTGACTTTGACTTAGGTTAATGATCAGTTCTGCATCTTCAAGTCTAGGAGAACTAACAGCTCACTACTAGAAAAAGGGCTATCCTTGACTCGGTTTTTATGACCCACGCTACAAGATGACGCGCAAAGAGCAAAGTCATAAAATAAGGGTCATAATCGGTTAAAATTTAGCCTAGATGACGCTCCCTTATCCCTTTATCTTCTTTTATATCAGATTTCATATCTTATCCTTCTCACTCTCTAATAATCAGCTTCATCTCTCCCTCTTTCACATCTCTCACTTTCTCCCTCTTGCACCGCCTCTCAGCCACACCACCCTGCCACCGCCATACCACCATCCTCACACCGCCGTCACCTTCAACAAGACAAGGAGGATCTAGGATGTGCTTATTATGGGTTGGTAAAGGTTGGTTTGGTTCGGATTAATCATCACCGCCACCCTAACTATGGCGCCACCATCATCAGCCGCCTCCATCCCATCTCTTTCCTCTATCAAACTCGAGGGTATGTCGAGACCTATATTATCTTATTATTTTCTCTATATAAAACCGCTTACAAATAAATTGATACAAGTTTTCGTGGAAAGAGGATTTGATAAAACGAGTTTTTGACAAACTTTCGTGTGGTATAAATGATTTATGAGGTGTTGTTTGTGTTCGGTTTTCGGTCAGCAGGAACGACCCATGAGGGGTTGTTTGTTTATTTTAGCTTAACAACAATAATATTGTAAGAGTTGGCTTATGACTTATTTTTAGAATTGCTTATTTTAAGCTGCTAATTATAAAGGGTATTTGCTTGGTACAGCCAAGTAGGGTGCGTTTATAAGCAGTAACAAAAAGGGATGTTTGGTTTGTTTCAATTCACAGAAAGACAACCATAAGGGTGGTGTTAGTACTTACATTTGCTTAATTGTGTTGCATTCTAGTTTAAACGTTGGTTATTAGTCAAATAGGGCGTGTTGAGTTATTTGGTTCTGTTTGCTTGCTCACGAGATAGGATAAAAACCACAAGAGTGGTGTTTCGTTTGTTTGGTTATCTGCTGGAAATACCACCCAAAGAGGGTGTTTAATTCATCGTGTTATGGCCCCAACCGAGGGGTATTTGTTTGCTGCAAACGCAACCCCAACAGGGGGTGTTAGATCTGCATATTCCCAGCCCACCAGGGGCATTTATATCTGCTCATTTCAGCACCAGTAAGGTGCGTTTGGTTATGCTTATTTGCAGCCCCGAGGGGGTGTGTTTCGTTGCTGATTTTAGGCACCAAAGGGGGGTGTTTCTTTGCTGAATTTTCTGCACAAAAAGGGCATGTTTGCTACTGAGTTTTCTGCACCAAAAAGCATGCGTTTGCTGCTGACTTTTCTGCACAAAGGGTGCATATAGAGCTGCTGATTTCAGCCCCTAAGGAGTGCGTTTTGTTGCTCATTTTTCTGCAAAAAAGAGTGCATTTGGATCGGCTTATTACAGCCCCTAAGGCTGTGCAAGGTGGTACGTAAGTTAATTGGATGGTGATCTAGTTGCTCATATTTTTTTTTTGAATTTTTAAATTTTTTTTTAGCAGCTTGCTGTCCATTTTCCCCTTTGCAGCCTTGCTCATTTTCTCTTAGTATAGCTTAATCAGAGCTTATCGGTAGCTTGTCTTAGCTTATTGCGTGCTTGTTCCGTTTGATTCTTGCTGTTGTTAATTGTTGTTAGTTGGTAATTCTAGTTGTGATTATTCTTGTTTGCTCTTTGCTCATTGGTTCAATTGGTTAAGAGATGATTAATGTTTTTGTCACATGGCAGTGGACCAAGAGAAGATGCAACCAGAATTGGGTCTGCTGGTGTTGTCAGGCGTCAGGCAGTTGATATTTCGCCTCTAAGGCGTGTCAACCAGGCTATCTTTCTTCTTACCACTGGTGCACGTGAAAGTGCATTCAGAAATGTCAAGACAATAGCAGAGTGCCTTGTTTGTGTTGCAGTTATGCTATTAAGAAGAAGGACGAGATTGAACAAGTTGCCAAGGCAAATCGTTGAAGAAGGTTTATGGTATTTGTTTCTAGTGGTTTATCTTGGCTTTTGTGAGGAACACTTGTGAAAACAATTGTTTCATGATGGATTATGAGTTTAGATTTTATGTATCTGTTTTGGTACTTTACTTTGGTATATATATATATGAAATGCGTTATTTTGATATTTGTGTTTTTAATTTTGTATTATCAGGTTTTTAATTGTCATTTAATAGAAAATTAGGAACTGAAAAAAATTAATTTTTTTTTTAAAATTAGGTTATGACACGCAAAAAGGAGAGTCATAAAACGTGGGTCATAAGTGCGCGTCATAGAGGGATGACGCACAAATGCGAGTCATGAAGATTTATGACTGGTCCATCCTTGACGGGCATTTGCGCGTCATAAGACCTCTTCTTGACTCGCATTTGGAGTCAAGGATAGCCCTTTTTCTAGTAGTGGCTGTTTCTTCTGAATCTGTTTCTTCTAAGGATTCTCTTTCAGCTGTTTGTGACCAATACCCCCTTGTTTGGACGAATTTTCAGATTCTGCATCTGTAGAAGTATGCAAAGAAACTCCAAGGTCTTCTAAGCCATGCTCCAACCTTTCCACCTTCTTATTTGTCATGGTTAGCTGTTGCTCCAATCCATTGATACGATCAAGAAGTGTAGGAACCAGTGTCAAAATATCATCCATAGACATGGTGGGAGACTCTTGATGAGTGGAATGATGTGATGCAGAGGAACTGAGTTCAAGAGTATGCACTGGAGCAAACAGAGCATCAGATGGCCTTAAAGAACCTGCACAAGGGTTAGAAGAAGCAAACAACATAGCTACAGACAATGGCGTTTCATCCCCTGTAAATCCACTTTTCATATTGCCAAAAACCTTTGCTTTGAGACATTTGACAGGATAAAAATAGTTTCGTTAATTGTCTCAACATTTAAAACCATCTGTATAAAACGAGGGTACATCAAAAACTTATGTTGACTATCCACATTAGCCACCATTCTAGTAAAAATCAATTTAGAAAAATTGAAAGTTCTTCCAAGAGCAAGACAGATCATGGTAGAAGCAATTTTTTTTTTATCAAATTGATCCCATCCTCCACTTTTAGAACTTAAACATTGAAGCAAATGGTGTACTAGGAATCTCCATTGGGGTGAAAGATTTTGTTTTAAGAATTTAAGGTTAGTACCAATGGGATATCCAATATATTTCATACCCTCAACAAGAAATTTATGTGGCAACTTAAAGTCCCCTAAAGCATCATTTAAGTGAAGACATTCTCGAATAGATACTTTAGTGACAATATAAGCAATATTATCAATGGTTGCCCTTAATTGTTTGATTCCATTTGGAAGAGTTTCAACAATAGCAGTGTGCCAAAACTGTTTGACCAAGGAATCATACACAGTGGGATTACAAGTCAAAGCATACCTTATATAAGAATGATTTAAAAAGGTAAGTATTTGATCGAAACCTTGACTTTTAGATGACTTCTTTAAGTAACCCACTTGATTATGTCGAGCACTATATGCAAGCAAAGCCATGTAAGTACTGGTGAGAGGAAATTTGTACTGGTGCAAAACAGAGTATGGTTGACCTTTTGAGAGACTTTTTACTTAGTTGGAAATAATGAATAAAAATGAAAAGTAAATCAATTTTATTCATTTATATACCCATTTGGTTGATAAAGGTTAGATTAAATAGTAAAAAATCATTATGCGTGTGATCAGTCACAACGGTAAAGTATTAATTGCAGATTAACACTACCAGACTTAAAAATAGTCAACCAGACTTAAAAACTTTCTCACCAGACTTAACGAGTGATTAGACATTTAATCCAAACTGACATCCCAAGACTACAAGGATAACTTGTACTAATGCATGAGCCTTTGGAAACCTGAAATGATTAGTAGAAACCAAACATATATACACAGCCATAATTAACACCAACTAAGCTACCCGTATTAAATCTAAGTCACCAGTTTAAACTATCACTACACTTCCAACCAATTACACATTTTACATTTAACCTCCCCTTAAATGTAGCTATGGGTTCATCATTCCAATATTGACTACCAAGTAGTTAAACCTTGGTCCATCAAATGCTTTTGTTAACAAATTAGCTACATTGAAATCAGTGTGAATCTTTTCCTCTTTAATGAGATTCTTTTCAAAACAATCTCTAATAAAATGATGTCTGATTTCAATGTGTTTGGTCCTAGAGTGATATACTGGATTTTTGACAATGCATATGGTACTTTCATTATCAATAAATATTTTAGTATTCATGAAGTTTAGACCATAATCTAGCATTTGATTTTGAATCCATAGTACCTGACCACAGTAATTTGCGGCAGCCACATATTCAGCTTCTGTAGTAGAATTGGCCACAATGGTCTGCTTCTTGCACTGCCATGAAATCAACCTTCTGCCTAGGAATTGACAACCTCCTGTTGTGGACTTCCTATCAAGACTTGCTCCAGCATAATCAATGTCTGAAATAAGCTTCCAGGTTAAAAGATGACTCTTTGGGATACCAAAGCCCCAAATTTGGTTTGCCTTTAAGATACTTAAAGATTCTTTTCACAGCATGAAGATGTGAAGTCTTGGGATTGAGCTGAAACCTGGAACAAGCACATACAGCAAACATAATATCTGGCCTAGAGGCTGTTAGGTACATAAGAGAGCCAATCATTGATCTATGGAGATGCACATCCACATCTGCAGCATCTTCATCTTTAGTTAAAGGCACTCTGTTCTCCATAGGTGTGACTGCAGTTTTAACATTTTCAAAGTCAAACTTTTTAAGCATGTAAGCAACATACTTTTCTTGTGATATAAATAGGCCATCTGACTGTTGCTAGACTTGCAAACCAAGAAAGAAAGTAAGTTCTCCCATTGAACTCATTTTAAACTTTCCTTTCATCAATGCCTCAAATTCTTCACACCAAGCCCTTTTGGTTGACCAAAAAATGATGTCATCCACATAAACCTGCACAAGCATAATATCTTTCTTGTCCTTCTTAATGAACAAGGTTTTGTCAATGACCCCCCTTTTGTATCCATTTTCTTCAAGAAATGAAGAAAGAGTTTCATACCAAGCTCTGGGAGCTTGATGCAGTCCATAAAGTGCTTTGATCACCTTGTATACTTTCTTAGGATGAGCAGGGTCAACAAAACCAGGAGGCTGAGAAACATATACTTCTTCTGTGATTTTGCCATAAAGAAAGGCACTTTTGACATCCATTTTATACACAGTGAATCCCATGTAGGATGCATGGGATAAGAATAATCGAATGGCTTCAATTCTAGCCACATGAGCAAACACTTCATCATAGTCTATGCCTTCTTCTTGCCTGTATCCTTGAGCCACCAATCTAGCTTTGTTCCTGACAACCACTCCTCTTTCATCTCTTTTGTTCCTGAAGACCCATTTTGTGCCAATGACTTTAGCCCCATGGGGTAGATCTACAAGAACCCACACCTATTGCAACTTGAACTGCAAAAGCTCATCTTGCATGGCTTCAACCCAACTTTCATCATCTAAGGCTTCAGTGACTTTGGTAGGTTCTTTTTTAGAGAGGAAGCATGCAAAAAGATAGTGTTGTTGATCTTTGTGGTTGTTCCTTTGTTGTTTCTGAATAAAGCTGATGAGTGCATGAGATCCAAGTTGTTGTTGTATTTGTCTCCTTGTTTGAACAGCTGATTTAGGATTACCAAGGATTTGACTCTTTGGATGAACATTGTGAATCCTTAGTGTAGGAACAGGACTTACATCCACTTCTGTTGGTAGATTGTTGAAGTCAGTGATCACACCTTCTACATCATAGGATGCTTCAGTAAAGAGTCCTTCATCAGGTACATCATTAATAGCAGGTTCTCGTATGACAGGATCATCAAGATCAGCTTGTGAGGTGAATCAAGCTTTTCAGACTCACTGCCAGTATTAACTGAGTTTGTACTGGTAGTAGTGGTTTCAGGTGCTGTTTCCAAGTGGAGATCTGCTTCTTTTCCAAGATCTTGAGTATCAGCATTTTGAGGAGAAGACTCGTTAGCTTGTGCTTCTACAGTTATCACCTTTTGAGGAAAAGATTTCTTTGGTTCATTAGCATCTGCAGATAATTGAACAGTGGTAGGTATGATGAGGTGCTCAGATACTTCTTCTTCCTCAGTTGTGGTACCTGCACTATTAGTATCATTTGAGGAACCTGCAGTAGAGTTAGCTTGATTTTCCAAGGAGACAGGAACATAGTTCATAGAATCAGTTAAATAATCACTGTCAAACATCCATCTATAGCCCAGTCCCTGTACATTAGGTTTTTCTTCAAGAAAATCAACATGAAGATTTTCAACAACTCTTTTGGTTTCCAGATTGTACACCCTGTAAGCCTTGCCGGTAGTTGAATATCCAACTACGTATCCTTCATCAGACTTGCCATCAAACTTTCCAAGAGCACTAAGTGTATCAAGAATAGTAACATGACACCCAAATGGTCTTATGTAGCTAAGCATTGGCTTTTCACCAAACAATAGTTCATAAGGAGTTTTGTTTTGAGGTTTAGTCACCCTTACTCTATTGAAAACATAACAAGCAGTATTAACTGCTTCAGCCCAAAAGGTAGTAGGTAAAAGTGAATCTGCAAGCATAGTTCTGGCAGCCTCAATGAGTGTCCTATTCATTCTTTCAGCAACTCCATTTTGTTGTGGAGTTCTAGCATTAATGTACTCTTGTTTTATTCCTTTGTTTCCACAGAATTCAAGCATACTTCTATTCTTAAATTCAGTCCCATTATCTGATTTAATAATTTTGACCTTTTGATCAAGTTGATTCTCAATCTTTCTTATGAAGTTTTGAACAATGCCAGGAGTTTCATCCTTGGAGGACAAAAAGAATACCCAGCAAAACATGGTACAATCATCAGTAATAACAAGACAATATTGAGCATAATTAATGCTCTTTATAGAAGTAGGCCCAAAGAGATCCATATGCAACATGTGTAATGGTTTAGTGATGGATCTTTCAAGTTTGGCCTTGCAGGTAGCCCTATGTTATTTTCCTTTGTGACAAGCCACACAAGCATGGTCATTTTTGAAAACCTTGGAAGGTAGGCCTCTTACAAGGTTTCCCTTCACAAGTTTGATAAGAGTTTTGAAATTTATATGACCCAATCTTCTGTGCCACAATTTAGATTCATCTAATGTAGCTTTTGCAAACAAACAGGCAAAACCTTTTGCAGGTGCAGATGTCTTCATATCAAAACTATACATATTGTGTTGTCTAGGAACTTTTAAGAGTATCTGACTTTCATCAGGCATCTTAAAGTCAGAAGTCAACACAAAACATTCAGTTTCAGTAAAAAGAACCTTTAGCTGCTTATCACATATTTGTAATATTGAGAAAAGATTAAATGGCCCAACTTCTTTTACAAAAGAGACATTGTCAAATTCTAAATTGCCAACAACAATTCTACCTTTACAAGTAATGTAGCCTTTGCTACCTCCAAAAGTAACAAATCCTCCTTTGAATTCTTCAAAATCTTTTATGTGTTCCCTGTTACCAGACATGTGCCCTGAGTATCCACTGTCAAATATAGAGATTAGTTTCTCTTAATGACCCATGCTTTTGCAGGCTTGGGTCCATTTTGTGGATCTACATACTTGTAAGTCTTGTAAGAACAAGATCCACTGACACTGCATTGGGACTTATAGGTAAGTTCATTCTTTAATGGGTCCCATTTCCAACAGTCTAGGTCTCTAGTAGGAGAACCCCTTTTTCCCTTTACAGCATAAGAGTTTGTTGTATAATTTTCAATGGGTCTTCTCACAGGTGATTTTGATTTGGAGAAATTTCTTCTTTGGTTAAAATTGTTCATCTGTGAAATAGGTCTTCTCACAGGTGAAGAAGATTTTGCAAAGTAATTTCTATGATTAACTTGAATCACCTATGGTTTAACTAGTTGTTTTGGTCTATAATAGCCAGTATTACCCTTGGGATGAGCAGGATTAATCTTTTGCCCAACAGGTTTAATCTGGTTTCTACCTGTATTAACATTTGGTCTACCAGAATTAATTTTGGAATGACCAGTATTAACCCTTAAACAAGCAGAATTAACATTTGTGTTACCAGTATTGAGTAGAACTTGTCTAGGGACAAACTGATTAGCATGATTAATTCTATTCACATTATTCCATACAGGTTTGGCCATATTATTACCAGTATTGACCATCTTTTGTTTTCTCAACTCATTTTCTTTAGCCATTCTTCTTTCATGAAAGTCACAATCTTTTATTAAATGACTAATGCTATTACACACAAAACATCTTTTTTGAGTATATACATAACCTCCTCCTAACACTCTATTCCATTTATCATTCTTTTCCCTTTTTGGTGTCTCTGGTTTATTCACTTGTTGCCTAGGAGATTTTAAGTGAGTTTCACAACTAGGTTCAACAGGTTTATGTTTAGGTTCAGACACAACAGGTTTATCACTTTTAACAGAATTAGACTTTGACACTTCACTTGACATACTTTCAGGCTCTGATTCAAAGGACTCAGAGGTGTTTCCAAGTGACTCTTCACTGTCATTAGATTGACAGGTAGAGTATTCACTGGTTTTATCTTCTGAGACCTTTGTTTCATGCACTTGAGGTCCTTTTTTACCATACACATATAGTGATTCATCAAATTCTTTCTCAGGTAGAAGAGTATAATCTCCACTTAAAGGAGGTGGAACTCCTTTGTAGTTATCAGTTTTTAAGAATCTACTATATGCAATTGAATCAGCCAAGTCAGTATCTGTAGGATACTAGATAACACCACAAACTCGTTTATACTTGTGGTTTGGTTCGTTGTAAGTAAGAAAAAGAAGAAAGAAATGTAGAGAGAGAAAGTTAGAGAGAGAAAGAGATTAAGCCTCGAGAGAAAACCCAAAAAAAAGAAAATAGAATTATGAGAGAAGGCTTACCCTCTCCAAGGATGGAGAGGGCTTATATGTACAAGAGTTTTGCCACTAGGGCGTGCCACTTGGGCTGCGGATCAGGTATACAGTGGGTAAAGACCCGTCCTTCTTCCGCGAACTAATCTACTTCTAA
>LBNU01000827.1:0-10952 GCA_014162995.1 Artemisia annua | reverse complement strand
GCATAGTAACTTTTTGTTAAGGTTCAGTAACCTATTTAATAAACCCGTAAACTATAGTAACTTCCTTGTAACATTTTAAACTATGGTGCTGACGTGGACAAGGGGAACCGGTAATCAGCCGGTTGCCCACCCTCGCAGTAACATTTATGTAACATTTTTAATCTTTGAGTAACCCAAATGACAAACCCGTTTACTTAAGTTACCTCTTTGTAACCAAAAAAACAATAGTAACCAAATCGCACTTTTTGGCAAACTTTAGTAACTTTTGTGTCTAATAACCCTTTAGAACGTTCTGGTTTATATAAAAATCAATAAAAGAGAAGACAAAAGGAGTTTGAGATACGGCTAGACATAAAACCATTTTACCATTGCTGAAATTTTCCTCATTTTGACCCGTTACCAAACCTGCTCATTTCGCCTCTTCTAAGCTCAATATCTCATATTGTTAGTTATTTTATTGAATAAACGTGTTTTTCTACATCTATTTTGTAATTATTTTCAGAGAGAGAGAGACCGACCATGAGGCTGCTTCCGCAAGAGCAAAGAGGACTCCACCAATGGGGGCACGAAAGGCAGCAACAACACCAACAGCTCCACATGTAATCAAATCCTTTCGGTCCCTATCATTTTTGAAGTATCTAAGCCAATTCCATGTCAAATGATACTTGCGAGAACCTCCCTGTACAAGTAAGTTGGCTATGCAAGCCCCAGTGTGAATCATTGATTCATTGGTCCTACCTTTCCTACGACAAATCCAGCCGCAACTCCAAAAATTGATCCAAACATCTGATCAAATAATCATTATCAGATTGAGGTCTTTCAAACTTAATATGAACATAATTATTTAAATTAATATTAGTCTCTCATGAAGAAAGATTATTAGTAAATTGTTGCATTATAGTTATATAAATTATAATTTTGAATCCTCAATTGTTGCATCAAGCAGCAGGGCCAATGTGGCATAAAGTCGCATTATGGGATAATTGACTACTTGATGCTTAAGTAAATCTAAAAACATGGGCACTTTCAAGTGAAAATAAATGTGGTTCCCTAATACATCGGCATCTGATGTGGACATGACATGCCTTTTTTCCAAACGTGACCAATTATACAACACTTTACAGTTTACAGTATGTGTGCATGTGAAATTCAATGTTGTCCTTTTAAATATTTTGTTTCTCCACATTTTTTGTGTCACACTTTTGATGCGCCGGAAAGAAATGCAAATGGGGCAAGCTTCACATAATAATAGAATTAAGTACAAAGAAAAATAGGAGACTCAAGTACTGATGTGTACAAGTTTTAAAATTTATAAACACGATTTATCCGATTAACTATCTAACACATACGAGCAAGTATACTCGTCCGGTATAGTAAAGGTGGGTAAGTCGAGGTTGTCCCAAGGGATTTGGTGATTAAAGTAATAAGAAAAACGTTTGTAAAATAAGGGTTGTCAATCCAAATTTGTAGAAATCTCAATTTAAAAGAAACTCAATAAGAACTAAGCATATACTTGTGTGTAATTCCTTGATTGGTAATTAGGAGTATCATGGAAATTTAAGTATAAAGTTTGGTGTAAACTTGTTATGATGCACAACTAAGGATGGGTAGTTATTCAATCAATGATGTATGTCATGTTTAACTACCACTAAGAATTCAATCACCTAATTGACTCCTTTCGGCCTTATCAAATTAGTATGACAATTCTATTAACACATTGTTGTTTTGAAAATCAATTCTTTTCTTATGAATTCCTACGAATCCTTTCGGTCCTTTTTTCGTGATGAAATCTTCTCAAATCCATTTTAATAAGTAAATAAGAAGGGTTTCAAGCATCATATCCCATACTAATTCGTGCACTAATGTTTTGGAATAAAAACAAGTTGAAACTCCTTTCGGACCTATTTTTCCAAAGAATGTTTTTACCAACAAATTAAGCAAGATTAGATGTTATTCCAACAAACTCATAAAATAGATATGTTTTCATGCATCACCTTTTCAATGAAAAGAATACTCCATAACCAATCACATCATACACACAAGTATATCACAAATTACTCCATAACAATCATATTAAAACACAAGTAAATAAGAAAACTTTCATTAAACTCAAAGTAACAATTGTTCATTATAAGTATCAAGGTGTACCTAGCTTGAGAATTACAATGATTAAACTTGTGGAACTTTAGCAACCACACTCCTCCAATTGTTTACTAACGTAAGTAAACAACTCCAAACTCGAACCAAGGCTTGAGACTCTAACTCAACACTTTCTGGACGTTTTCACCACACTTAGTAAACTTTCAGGCAATATAAGATGGTCTAGTAAGCACTTGGTGTAATACTATACTAGATATTGGATGGTACATATAATCTAGACCTCTAGTTGTCATTATATAGCATAATAACACTTATGCTTCAAGTAAAAACGTTCCCTCTGAGTTATTAAGCAGAAATGATCAGCCACACATGATTATGGGGAGTAAATTCGCCAATAAATGCAAGCATGTAACTGCAGCTTCATCCATCCGATCGGATTGAGCTCCATCCGATCGGATGGTAGTATCTTGGGTGTGTTCCAACCGGATCGGATGCGGGTTGCATCCAATCAGTTGGATGTTGCCTGAAGAAGGTTTCTTTGTATTTTCTTCGTCGTTTTACGTTGCACGCGTTGTCTTTCTTCGTGGCTGGACTTTATTCATTAGAAATTGATATTTACTTGATTAATATGTATAGAAATCTTGTTTTTATCAAATCCTTTCGTCCATGCGTGGTTTCTTTCTTTCTTGATCTTCTCGAAACTCTCCAAATGTGCATGATCACTTCATTTCTTCATCTTTTCATCACTTTTACATGTCTTTGGCTATACTTGCATGCATAAACACTTTTCCACGATTAAGTAACAAATATATACAAATATGACCAATTTCCATGCGTAAAACAAACAATAACGCGACTAAAAACATGTTAACTTTGAGCGTTATCAAGTACTTTTTGGTTATTGGGGTAATTATAGTTCTAACGACGGATGTTTGGCTCTTCACTATTAAGCTCCCAATATCAATATGTATTTGGATCATGGTCTAAATTGGTTTCTTAGACTATAGAAAATAATTGAAAATCTTGATGCATTTCGGAACATAGGCAAATTAAGTTGTCTAATCGAGGTTCATAAAGTTAAGATTGAGTTAATGCTGGGACACACCTTTACAAAGAGGGTGCTTGGAGCCAGAATAGAATGAGCGTCAACACCATTGAGATAAGCTTTAACCTCGTGCATGCTAGAACCAGCTGCTGCAGGTGCAATATAAGCACAAAGAACTGCAACACAGATTAAAAGAATCACATTGCAACCAGCTAATGCAGCAAATGCCTGATAAGACATGCACTTGAAATAACAATAATTTTTTGTCACTTCATACGTAATATATTAGCCACTTTTAATACTTGTTATTAAAAGTGGTAGCAAAGACTTGATCTTATAAAAAAGCCCTACAGTTCATCAACATTACATGAAACCTACCCATGAAGACGTGTGCGTTATGAATAAAAAAGACCAAATTTCATATCAACAAAAGGCGTATGCAGTTTATATCCACATGTACATTATGTTCATTGAGGCCTCAACGAAAGATCTAATGGACTAAGCAAGCGAATGCTCATAAACTTCAGAACTGGTATTGATCGTTAACATGGAAATGGGTCAATTGGGTGAGCATGTGAAGCTTGTCAAAAGTCTTGCAAATATTTCTCATATGCTTAGACCTCCTTTGATACTTAATCAAATTAGAGTATTAGCTTAAAAGAGTATTATAACCTTATTATAATCTTATCACAGAAAAAGACCAACTCACCCGTTTAGACATGCATTAAACGTTACTATCTCACCGATTACCCGACCCGTGCAACCCATCGATGATTCTATCTATTAAAAAACCCAATTTGGATTGTAGTATATAATAAAATGTCGGACTGATTATTTCTTCAACATATAGAATAACACAAACTACCATTTCAAACAACGACATGATTCAAATGTATCAATCTTTTAAAATATATTTAAAATTTATAAACATATATACAACAAATCGTAAACAACGTACATTCATCCAATTACTTTAAAGCTACATACATACCTTAGCGTCAAGGTCTATTGAGTCCAGCCAAATACATACTTAAACCAACCGAGTACCACTTTCCTTCTTGATGGACATTTCCTGCTCCATACAAGTCAAAGAACTATTCAATGTTCGAGTATTGCAAATATAATTGAAAGTAAAATGTTTTTCTGATACAACATACATAACTAATTACATATTAATAAGGTTTACATTTTATCGCACAAGTGGTGATCAACAAATAAACAATGTGATACCATCGGGGCTATAATTGGGCTGATTTTGTGATACCATCTTCATCTTAGGGATGGTTTTACATAACAATTTTGGTTTCATAAACAAATCAATTAATTAACATAAAAATGATTACCTTCTATTGAAGTTGTGTTTTACTTCATAAATAAATCCGCTTCTTATTAGGTTCAATAAGTGAATTCGACACCCTAAAACAATTAAAAAAACTCGATTAATAATAAATTTAGCTTCACACTTTTCATCAAACATATTGTGTACATAGAGTACCCTCATAAATTGGTTCCAAATCCCCCTCAAATCTTCATCCAAATGAAACATATAAGCAGTCCATTCATATGGATACTAAGACATAACTTTTAACAAAAAGATTAGGATGTTCATCAAATAACAAAAAGATTAGAAAAAATCAATTAGAAACAAACATCAACGAAATGGGGTAAAGACCTACTAACCTTTAATTTGCGAATTAAGAGATAATTTTTGAAGATACCAACCTTACTAACCTTGAATCGAATATATCTCCACCAAATCTTTCAGCCTTTTTGGGTGTTTTTTAAGAATCGTGACATTATTACAACGTTTGATTTTTGGGTGATAACAATGGGGTAAAGACCAGATCGTATAGCCTCTTTGTGTGCTATTTTGAATCATTGAATTTATTTGATGAATTGAAATTGATATTGAATTGATAGCGGAGCATGTTTTTTTAGATGATTTTTTGAATGTGTTATATTAATAATTGTGGAACTGAAACTGATGTTGAGATTTAATGCTTAACAAAAATAGAGATAAATGGAGCGTACAGAAGAAGGTTTCATTGAAGAATGAAGAAGAAGTGATATTGAAGAATTAATGATTTAATCACCTAACAACATTGAATGTCAAGGACCTAATGAAGCTAAAAGAGCTATGCATAGACTTGTTGTACACATTAAATCTTCGTCCAATCACAATCGAGACACATCAGCGAATTAATTACAAAGGGTGCTTCAAAAGCTTGTAAATTATTCTGGTTTATTATATAGTATAGATATAGATTAATTTACCAAGATGTACCTATTGTCAATCCGTCAATGGTTCTAAGTAATAAATCTCAAAATTACATGTCTACATATATGCATCTTTTATATAATAAAACAAAACCCCTAGTGGGGACTTTTTAATCAAATCATACTTATTTAGGTAATATTCTATTTATTTTATGATATTTTCTAAAATATGTTTAATTAAAAAACCCTAAATACTTCTATATTTGATCAAAATTTATAAAAAATCGATTTTATACGTTTTTTCATTAAAATTATGTCAAAAAATTTATGTGTCAAAAGTGTAACAAAAAAAACTTTAGAGAAGGCGGAGTCAATCCACATAAAACTCAGGTGTCAAAATGAAATATTGAACAAACAAAACGTGCCTTTGAAACAAAACTTCTAAAGCTCTGAACAACATCCATCTAAAAATCTGAAACAAAACAAATCGAATCGGTTTTTTTAATGGTGTCAAAAACCAAATCAATCATGAAAGGGTAACCCTAACTTTGATTCAGTCCTTCAAGAATAAGGTATGCAACATGAATTATCTTAAATTTAATCTACTCATTGACCAATTTTGAGGTCTTCTATCACACAATTGGGTATGAACCCTAAACCAACAATATCTGTGATCAGGTGGTGACTAACTATTTTAGTAATAGAAAGTCAAAATTGATTTCATGATTTTATAAAATAGGGTTTACATCTTTTATATGCTAAATTTAATTTAGGGTTTAGTGGTTGGTACGACTTTAGTGCTTTGTTGATCATTTTCTGTTTGTTATGAGCTTAAGGTTAATTGTTATTGTTATTGTTATTATTATAAGTTTAGGATTTTAGGGTTTAGTGGTTTATTGTTTGGATACAATATTATGCTTGAATGAGTTATTAAGAAAATTTGATTATTTGAACGTTAGGATTTTCTGATTTCAATTCCATCATATTCTTCTGAGCCTATATAAGGATGTCTCTTTGCGTCTACATGGATGTCGAATACTTGGTCATACTTTGACACTTAAGGTTTGTTCATATTGTTTGATTTCTCTTAATAATATCAATGTTAGTGCAGTATTACTGAAGAATGATTCTTATGTTAACAATGACACTTGGGTAAATTATTATGTAGTTGAAAAGAGTGATTGATGAAGAGCCAATAAAGTATGCGGGTTGTGGGACTGTGACAACCTTAATCATTCATTGACGGTACATACTGATTTTTCCCATGTTTTGCATATTTGTCTCCATATTCTTAGTATAATAAATGGTGTTTCATTAGGTCCCAATAGCTCTTCAATGGATTTGAAGTGGCAGAACCTGAAAAGTAAAAAGGTTTTTAGACAAGGTATTCTTGCAGTTCATTATCAATTGTGAATAAGATTTAACTTTTTTTTTATTAGTTTAACTCATATTTTTAATTAATTACATGGTTATGGAGGGACTGAAAGGATTCTCGACTTGCTCTTGCTTTATATAAGATATTTTACCCAAACACTCAACTTTTTAATGTTTTATGTAACTAACCAAAGTATTCTCATCTTTTTCCTTTTGTTGCAGAAGGTTGTTGGATCCATGCTTTATGTAATACACGTTTACAGTACGTATGAAGAAATGAGAGTTGCTCCTATCAACATGTTAAATCCACAGTGAACTGCAATAATCGTAGTTGATTTCTTAAAGGTTGGTTAACAAATGTTACACATATTTTTCTTTAGTTATTTTACTGGTGCCAAAAGTATATAACCTCCTTTGTTTATATGTTGTAAGAATATTGTTGCAACCTTTTTTGTCATGTTTAAGATTGAATACATGATAGTTTAAATAATTGCAGTTGTGAGTTTTCTTCTGTTAGCCTTTTCTAGAGCCCAAGACTGGAAACGAGGTGAACTTTGTTTACACAGACGATCCAAACACAAAAACCATCATGGACAACATTACATTGCATGGATGAACTCGAGTTGGCATTTGGTGGAGAAAATGAAGAAAGTACATACTAAGATGATAGAAGACGGGTTCTCTTTGATAAATGTGCCCCTTTATACAAATCATCAATGGAAAGAGATTGGAAAACTGCTGATCGCAACCTTAGGTGATCAAGAATCCAGACACGTTCTCATACGTCGTAGCATACTGAGAATTGTGAAACGATGCTTCACGTTGCAGTATCGTCTAAACATCCCGTTTTCGTGTAAAAGCTTGTGGATATAATCAAAGGACAGACTTGGGGCTACAAAATCTGAACGGGAATATTGTCCTTGGTGGAAACACCCAAATTGATTCAATTTTGGTAAACTAGAACCGAGGATTGCTGATAATGAAAAATAGGAAACAAATGATACCAATTTATATTACTGCGTTCATGGGAAACATGATATGGTGTCTTATCTCTATGATGAAACGAGTCATCATGCATGGACAGATAAGGATAAGAGGTGGATGTACCTGAAATGTGTGGAGGCTGATCTCTTTGGTATGTATTTTGATGATTTTCCTCTTTCTAATTAGTTGGCTTTGGTTTCGTCATGGTATTTTTCCTCATCAAAAATTACAAAATAACCAAATCATTTGCAGATGAATATTCCAAGACCACAAAGAAGTTGCTAAAGCAGAGACTAAAAGTGTACTTGGTCTTTTGCAGACCTTGAAGGACTAACGGAATATGAAGAGAATGGTTTGGAAGCATTGAAGGTATAGCTGAAGGTAAGCATAGAGAAGGGTGTAGCTTTTGCACAGAAGCAAGCTATGACTGTTTGAAGTTCGATGTAAGTTTAAAAGAGGCACCTAGAGAATGGTAAATAATATCCGGCATATCCACGTCTGGGACACGGTATATTTTTTGTGTGTGTATTTAATTATTTATTAAGAATCTCTGTATGTTATACAGAGTAAATGTCACAGTTGGTGTTATGGAAGATAAGTTGATGATGACCGCCGTTCACACAGTTGCTGATATTTTCTGGGTCAAATGTGGATCAGTTGTTTGTTGAGTTAGTTAATGAGGAGAATGTGGTGAATGATGATTGTTCGGGAGGGTCGGGTAGGTCGGGTGGTTCATAGATGATGGAGAGTGGGAGAGATGAAGGTGATTAGTCGGTTGAAGTGCAGATGATTAAAGTGGAGTATCGGGAGTTAGATGGGAAGGCGAAAGGTTTGGGAATTGTTACAGATGTGTTGGATGGGAAGGCGTTGGAATCGTTGACGTTGAATCAGAGAAGAGATGTGGGTTTGCGAGTGTATAAGAAGTTGTATAAGGATTCGGCTGAGAAGCATAGTACGCCACTTAGTAGACACAGTTCTGATATTAAGTTACTCGAGGAGAAAAGAGCTTTATTGAAACAATTGTCACCTAAAAAGAAACACAAGGTGAAGTGTTTATGTTTTAGTATTTGTTCAAAAATTGTGATTGTTATCTCCTGTTAATATGGTTTGTTTTTCAGGATTTATTGATCGAGCCTTTTTGGCCACTTACAGAGGAGGACTATGAGTTGGTTGATAATGCTAGCAGGTATGATTTCTTGGATATATAATATATATGTGTATGTGTTTTGGTATCTGATTTAAAATAAAATTAAGTATTAATTTGTAGAAGGAAAAAGTTACCCCCCGCAATGCCAATTGGGTAACATTAAGAAAATAAGTAAAAACAAGCCATATTCGACAATGGCGCTGAGCTTTGTACTCCCTCCATAATTTACATCTTATACTGCACATATTGACCCTAAACGCAAGTTCTTTATATAGCTTCATCACTTGAATCAAACGACAATGATTGAAATGTGTCATCTTTACTTTCTTTGTTCAGTATTTATTTTTGTTATACTGAAACTTATTCTAATTGTGGTTAATTGTTTCATGTTATTTGATTAACTTTTGTGGTTAAAACTGAACAAAATATTGGTTTATTGGTATGGTTCGTGTTCATGGAAGCATGACCTGCTCTCGAACATGATTTGATTTGTTACAATATGCACAATGTATATAAAATTAAATTGTTATTTATAATGTTGTTCTTGCGAGTGTATTTCTAAGCAGAATATGCTCACAATTGGTCCGACATCATTTATCCTAATCATTGGAAAGGCTATGAGTATATGACTATCGTTGAAGAAAGTAAACGACAGTATCACGTGTTGGTCATCATTGCCGATGGGCAGGAATATTTATCAGTTTGTATATCAGATAATGATAATGAAGTTAACCTTTTTTTGTAAAACATGTGAATGGCTGCCATCACTCATTAGCGCACATTGTTATTGTTATTGTTAATCAGATGACATGATTGATGAGTCTGTGATTGTTTATGTGCATAATCTATTGTGTACTATGATCATATATCAAACTATCAATATACATTTGGAAAGATCCATGAATTTATGTGTGATCCTACAGTCCTTATACAGTGCGTTGACTTTTCTATTGGGTCACTCTTCTAACCATGTACTAATTCTCACAGATTCCCTATAAAATGTACAAATCTTTAAAGTTGAAACATTTGCTATGGTGCAGGAGGACCTTCACGATACCTATACCTCAACGCTCTCCAAGTTACTTAAATGAGACCCGCCATAAGTTTGTGTTAAATCTTGCGTGGAAAGTAAGGGCTGCCAATCGTAAGGAGTTCTCTACAGTCTTCAGTCGTGTGTCCACAAGGATTATTTCTAGCGCTCTAGGAAGCTCGGCTTGATATGGGTTAAGAAGTTTGTTGTTCACAATACCAGTGAGTTGGAAGTTTTGCAATCATGAATATTTGTATGCTTTAATGCACAACTATCTCTACAAGTTTATAAATTTTGTTCGTGAGCGACTTTGAGAGTCGTAATGGTGGGACTATCTTTGAAAGTCGAAAGAGACATTTGCGTAACTTGGATATGCTGCTCATTTGTAAGTTAATTATTTTAATGGTTAACAATGGAATTTTATTTTGTGTTAGTGTGGTTTTGCCACCAAGACTTTAAAGACCTATGTCATAAAAAAATATTCCACCAAATGAATAATAGTTGAACTTAAAACAGTGACATGGTAACACAACCATTAAAACTCCATCATAAGGTTAAACTATGAATCTATCTAATTATAGATACATAAATACAGCATGCGGTAGCTAAACTTTGTACATAAAGATGACAATGTCTATGCAGAAACTATAAATGAACCCTTACCACCTACATCAAAACTAATTATAAACCAAACCTAAGAGCCATAGTTAAGACGAAAAACAGAAAATAAACTATTTGTTTCTTAATATATTATTGAAAATTTTAGAAAAAACCCCGTGCGTGCACGGGTATTATAACTAGTTATAATCTTTTATATAATAAAAGAATTACATCTGATGAGACGAAAAATGTTACGTTTTTAGGGGTCGGTTTGAGTCCTAATTCGTATGTTTTTGGTTTGGAATTCACCCAAAGTCGTTTCTTTTCTCATTTTAGGTACTTTTGAAGGGAAAATCACAAAAGAAGCATTTTCGGGCGTTTTCGGAGTGAAAAAGTGCGGAAAACAACAAAAACTCAAAAGACCTTGAAGATTACAGAAGGTGACGCCGTCACAC
>LBNU01000825.1:90671-108608 GCA_014162995.1 Artemisia annua | reverse complement strand
CTTTGGTAAATTGATCTCGTTCTGTTTTCAAACATATGTTTGATTAAGAAAAATTTACTTCAAAGACAAAGGAAGTCTCCTTTCTATAAAAGAAGAGTGAGACACAATCCTATTCCTTTTCATGAATGAGGAAGGATAATAGGAATATTAGATATGTCTAATTTCTAATATATAACTCATGGCAAACTTTAATAGTTAAGAATTGCTTATTTTTTATAAAGATTTCATCACCCTCATTTGGTGATTAAATTTTTAGTAACAAATATGATATTTGGTTAACTAGAACTTTATGAGTTATTAAAGTTAGAAACTAGACTAACTACCGCAAATAGGTAAAAGACTAACTAGTATATTTATCTAGTTGTTTTGTTTTGACCATTTGTAGGATCTACATACATTGTGGGATGGTAGACCTATTAAGGAAGAAATTGCATGCTCAATTTTTCAAGTTAATAGCATTAATGGTTATTCCATCATTAACGTAGTAGAATGCACACTTTAATGCATAAGTATTATTACGTATGGACATTAAAAGGTGTTGGAAAGTTAAAAGCACACTATTTTATTTCACTGGATATGAAACACTTATAATGTTGTCAAATTCAGTGGGAGTATTGTGTACTTATTACTGAGTAAGAAAGTATTGTAATGATCTTTAATTCAGTGGGAGTTACAAGCTTTGACATCTTGGTTGCTAAAGATAATTACTTTCCAAAAGTAGACATTCATACTATTAAGTTTAGTCTTGTACGTTTCCTTACTAGACATTGTTGCTCTGCATCTACTTGTTATGCTGAAATCTATGACACAATCATATTGATCACATAAACAAACGCATGGAGTGTTGTTTATCAACTATATGAGGTTGTTACATGCACAAGTGGGAGAATTGTTATACTTAATTGTGTGCAAGAAACAACTCATAAAGATATGATTTAAAAGATTCTCTTAACTGTAAGGTAAGAGACTAACGTTATAATAGGGTTTATAACACATCTAATTTAAGAAACACTTGAAGTTGTAATTTACGTCATGTGAGAGCTTGGCTAGATTACAATGAAAAGGAAAATTCATACTTTCATTACTAGCAGATCAACTGATGTAATGGAATTATGTTAATTGCAGTTTCTAAATTAGATACCTATTTGAACATGTGTCAATATGATATCAAGACTACTTTAATTTGCATATTTATGAATTTTTGGAATGACATAAATTAATAAAGTAATCTAATGCTACTTTAATCTAAATATTTATGTGTTCTTTGAATGACATAAATAAATGAAGAAATAATGTTGTTTTACATTATTGTGAAATAATAAATTAACTTGAAAATACTATTGAAACCAAGAGATGGTGTTCATAATTACTTTATTTAACATGTTTATGTTTCATTGTAAAGATATAAACATAAAGTCTTTCAATTAGACTTATAATAAAGTAAGACGTTTTTTTTTTTTTTTTTTTTTTTTTTAATGGGTTTTGTGTTTACTGTTTAGTATGTGTTTTTACGTAGTGTGTGTTTATTTTGTGTGTGTGTGTTTGCATTTGTGGTGTGAGTGTGTGTAGTGAAGGAAGATGAAGTGCAGACACCGACTTCATTTCTCTTTTTTATAAAAAGTTTTTTGCACTTTTNACTTATAACGTATAGTGGGATTATAACAGTTTATGTTTTCTTGTAGAGACATAGACATGAAGTGACTTTGTAAAAAGTACTTATGTTATAAAGCATGTAATTGGCTTGAAAATACTATTATACCATTAAAAGGAATTAGTTGGTAAATAGAAAAGTCAAAAGGAATATGGTTATCTTAAATATTGTTAGATTGTCTTACAATATTAATCCTAATGAAATACAAAATGTTTTTGGTATGTTCAGTTAGAAAAATCAAACTCTTGTTATAATTGTTTGATTAAAGATAACTATGACTTCTTTTCTTCCAAAAGTTAACAAGGTTAGAAAATTGAGTATGGATTAAATATACTCAATAAGACTCCAACCTAGAAGATTAATAAGACATCATATGATGGAATGTGATGAATCACATTAAGTCTTAAATTGAAGTTCTGAATTTGTTCAACTGCTTATGAAGAGGTTGTTAACAAAATAAAGTCAGAAAATATCAATATGTATTTGTAATATCCCAAAAGAGAACATTGTATTGTTGCTCTATTTGCTAAGTATTTATAGATTATCTTTAAATTACTAAAAGCAAGTGGGAGTTTTGATCTTTAAAGGATAAAATTACAAGATACAAAATCTTCTAAAATAAACTAGTGAATATCATAATGAGGCTAGACATGAAAATGTTAAACTTCAAGATGATGCAATTCTCATTCATAGATCCATAAAGATATCTCAGATATTTGATTAATATGTTGAGATTTATGATACATTACCAAATATGGAATTGGGTAAAATACACATGCTATGAATGATTAAGATGCTGTCCATAAAGATAATCAATTCTGAAACTTGGTTTATCTTATTAGTTAGACTAGAAAATGAAGATGAGTTTCTTCAAAGATAAGTTACCCTTGTGGTTTAAATCTTTGGATAGAAATCATATGGACAATATTGTACACGTATTTAATGCATGTCTTATGACAAGATTATTAATCACATTTAAGCAATTAACTGTGATTGAATGTTCTATCCTAAACACATTAAATATATAAAGATTATTATTGTCATATTTTTATTTATATGAAAATGACAATGGAATATCAAAACTCTTTCTTGTAAGATTACTTGAGCGAGGACGATAAGTAATCAAAAGGAGTTATGAATTCAAATAAATCTTTGGAAGTGTACAAAATGCAATAATTCATTAATGGATAAATGCATGCATCTAGGAGATTATTCTTATGTTTAATTATTAAACCTATGTTTTGATTTATAATTGAAATAAGATAATTTCTAAGTATTCCTAAAAGCTAGTGGGAGTAATATGTTTAATTTCCTAAATCATATATGTTGTAAAACATATAAGAAGTAACATTCCATATAAGTAAAACGTTAAGTCTTAGTTTGGAATGAAACTTTACTAGAAGATTTAGAAAATATGACGTACAACCTTGGAATGAATGTTTATTAACATAAACATATGCGGTAAATGAATCTAATAGAACATGATATATCATATCTAAATGAATATGTAGAACATGAATAAAATCTAAGTATGACTCAAGGATTTTTCATGTACATCATGTTACTGTTGTATCATGCTTAATTACAAGATGATTTGACGACATTGATATCTAAAGGAATATGTTTGGATATATATAGAATCATATCCTCAGCCTGGAATAGCTTCCAGATTCTATAGATAAACAATTTTTCAAATTGTTATGAAAATTGTCATAGCTGACAAACTTGAATGTTTGGAAGGCATCAAACATTACACAATTGATATTAATGTTTACGGGAATTTTTAAAAGCATATTGTTGTTTGTATACAATGATGCTAATGAAATTGAGATGATACTCAATACTAGTAATGGTAAGGATTTCATCCTTAGCTATATGTACTAGTTGTGCTTATTAAGCATAGTTGCATTATACATTAAAGAATAAGAATACTTTAAACTTTTAAATGTTTTAGAAGTTTGGTTGTCATAAATTGGTGTTAAGGATGTCACACATTTTATGAAATATTATGTGTCATTATCAAAATAGTTGAGTATGCACATACAAGAATTTCACTAGTTGAATTCTTAAATAAGTATTCTCAAAATTCCGATAGATCAAAGTTGGATGATTTATGTTTTGTCAACAAGTATGAATGTTATTACTTGAGATATAATTCATCAACTAAAGTTATCATGCATTGATCTGTTTAGTATTTGGATAAGGGATGTTAAACAATTATTATTTATAATGAATCGAAGTACTTGGTACGTTTGTTTTCATTAAATAATAAATTGTATCCTATATTAACATGTTTAAATCCGTGAATAAATATTATTCTAAATTGTCCGTTGTCAGTTAATAATATGGGAATATTATTAAATTAAGACAAATCTGATTTTGGTGTAATATACTTAAAAGTATATTGATGCGTAGACATGCCATTTCAGATGATATTCAATGATACCGAATATAGGACTTATCCCAACTACATGATGTTACTTTATGGATCTTGTCATTAAGTAAATCATAAGAAGTTATCCTCAGACTTGAGATACAAGATAACTGTCATGAATGTAGTGCATTTTTGTGAGACAACTTAACGCTATACGTAACTGGTAGTCATAACTCATAAGGGTTGTTTTCGGAAGTGTTACAAAGTTCGTGGGGTTTTGCTTGTAGTCAATACAGAATTTGTTTCTTCAAATTAATTTTTGAAGTTTAATACTGCTGGGCCCCTCATAGGGTTGTCAAGATGTTTGCGTGCGCACGCCCAAGATCTTCCCTGAATATGTTCAGATGATTTGGTAATCTTGATAATCACAAACAACGATAAACAGAATGGTTAATTAAGGAATGACTTTGATCCGTATCCTTATTAACGTGGTATTAGAAACAAAAGGATAATAATAATGAGAAATCATTAAAAGGTTTTCCAGGAGCCTTACTCGATTCGTACTAAGAGGCATCGGCGTGTTGCAAGACGCTAACGGAATGTGATCACACTATTAAGATATGTCCAAGTGGGAGCTGTTAGTTTTATGAACATAAATTAATAGTTGTGTGTTAGGATCGAACTCGAGATCACGGGATTGCACACTTTACGTATGAAAAGTAAATGAATAATAATTATTATAAAAGTTTAGAATAATTATTAAAACACTAAAACACTTAAACGACCGTTAGTATTTAATGGAAAGTGACTAACGACCATTAGACGAAGAAAAGGAAAGTTTTATTAGTGAATAATTGGAAGGTCAAGAAGGTTCCGGAATCCCTAGGGGAGTTCCATAACCGATCGGCTAGGGGAGGGCACCTCCTCAATGCCTTGGACTCCAAGTTATCTCCACTATATAAGAAAACCCAAGGTTCATTGTTTCTTAACTCTTGTACACAATTACTTGGTGTTTTCTCTCTTTCTTTTCTCTCTTAAAAATCGATTAAACAATCCCTATACTCTAGGGATTCGATTTTCATAAATCTAAGTGTTTTATGTTTATTACTTGCATAATCTTTTACTTGAAGTAGTACGTGTGTACAAGAACGTGAATCAAACACACTATTGTTTGATTCTTGGATTGAATAACAAAAAGGTAAGGGGTTATTCTTATAATCCACATAAACCTTAATTAGGGTTCTTGATCTTGATTTGAAGAATAGCTCTTATTGATTCTTGTTCGGGCTAGAATCAAAAGATACGTTTACTTTTATGTTTGGTTAATTAATTATGCATTATATGATCCTAATTGCTTCCGCTATGCTTACTTGATGCTTTTATTTATATATGTATGACATGAGTATTAAATTCCAACAGTGACGGGTGTAGCCCATCTGAACTCACGTAGTGTAAAGCGTTTTGAAAATTGAAGTATTTTAAATTCGTTCAACACCCATTTATATTTGTGATGCTTGGTATCTTTTTTCGTATAATTTTAAGTTATGCCAAAATTTAGTGCTATACCCTTCTTAGATTCCTGGATCCAGTCACTAGTTAGTTATGTGCCAAATATTGAAGAAACAAGACAAATTGAAAGCATGGAACAATGAAGGTACAAACATAAACAATCTAAAGATTCAACACAAATTTGGTCAAAACTCAAAAGTAAAAGGTTATTCCAACAGCCAACTTAGTGTTCAAAATGTATGGGTCGATATTGTTGTATATATGACTTTGAGATTTCATAGAAGCACAATGTGGAGTGTCGTTGGCCGTTTGTTGATTAGAGCGACAATTTGTGCGGCAAGAAATGCAATAATAGAATTTTCAAGAAAGTTCAAGGTCTGTTCAAAAGCTATTTGAAACTCTATATAAAATGGTGATCGAAGATTATGACTTTGAAGTTTAAAAGAACAACTCAAGTAGCAAATATAAGGAAAATATGGAGTATTTTGGTACACGACTTGGCAGAAGAAGACCAGCATCGCGGAGGATCCTAGAGTTGACGCGGGACGCGGTTGGTGGTTTGCCTAGGTTTATTTGGGTCGAGTGTTTTTGGACGTTTTAGCTTTATGGTTATGATATATTCTCAAAACATGTCATGAGAAAGTTACGCACCTCATTTATTGTAATTTCTTAATGTTTTTATAAAATCTTTACCGGATATTTAGGCTCTATCAAAATCCAATTACTTGATTGAAGACAAAAGTTAAGGCCTAAGGCCGTTTGGTCCGCATAATATTTTTGAGGCAACTTTAATTTATAAAATGAATTATAGTTTGAATGAATTGTAATGCGCACCAATTATATACTAAAAGGCATGTAACAATGCCCCTAAAACTCTGTTGCGTTGCTACAGTACACACGCATTTTTCATTTTAGACCTTGAGGTTATTGATCCATTGCAAAGTTAGTCCTTAACGGTCGTTACCTAACAGTGGTGACTTAAATTTGCAACGGAGTAATAACTTCAGGGGCTGTTTCTGTGCAAATATTAAGCAGAAACAGTCCCTAACGTTAACTTTTAATTTTAGCGTTAGTCCCTAAGCACTAACTTTGCAACATACCGACACTTCCAGGGACTAAAAAGGAAAATATTTTTGCTACAATGCATAACAGTACAGAACAGTAGTTGCTACCGTAGTTGTCAGGATCCCGTTCCTGATCTTAGGATCTTACGATTTTACGATACTGTAAAGCAAAAACGATCCGGATCCTACATAGAATCTTTGAAAGCTTAAGATTTTTTAGGATCCGATCTTGACCATACGATCTTAAGATCTAACCCGACCCGATCTTACTTTTCTCCGATTACAAACTAAAAAACTATATATTTTTTTTAATTTTTTTTTGAAGAATTCAAAAAACATCATGTTAATCTTTTTAAACATTTCATAATCATAATTTAGGACAATATTTCTATGAAACATTCATAATATTTTGTGTTTATAATGTATAATAATTTGTAGATTTGTATAAATTACAAAAATTATTAAGAAATAACATTTCTCGATCCGATCTTACGATCACAATCTTGCAAAGACGAAAACGATCCTGGGTGGGACCCGATCTTGAAAACCTTGGTTGCTACAGTGGAGAACAGTGTGGAATAGTACGTGTATCTAAGCAATTACGAGAATAGTCCCTCAGGTTAGCTGTAAATCACCATTAGTCCCTAAGGACTAACTTTGCAAAATGCCGATATTTTTAGGGACTTTTTACGTAAATAATCATACTATTTCATAAATAATTTACAAAAATAGTACTTGCCGTTATCGGACTTTTGCAAATTTAGTCCTTAATAACAAAAGTATTTTTTTTACAATCGTTTCATTTCGAATTTAGATTAAGCACAATATTCCCGCAGCAACGCGCGGGTACCCTGCTCATTGTAATCTATAAATCAAATACTCATAGTAACCAACATATGTTTACCGAAGACAAGAGTTTTCACTATTATATTTGTGTTCTTGAACTAACCCTTGAAGCTTATTCCTTTTGAAAGAAAAGAAAAAAAATCGTTGAACCTTATTATATCGTTGTTTAGAGCACTGGGTATGGTAACATAAGGTCCGACGTGGACTGGCGTTGGCCGGCGTTACCATACCCCATAAGTGGCGTTGGTGTTGCCGTTGTAACTCAAGTTACTACGGTAACTTGAGAAGAAACGTGGAAAAGGCCAAATAATTTTCGAACACTCGCCCCCCCCCCCCCCACACACACACACAAAGGCAAAAACCTTTTACGAAAACCGTTTTTTTTTTTTTTTTTTTTTTTTTTTTTTTTTTTTTTTGTTTTTTTGTTTTTTAATGAAATTAAACTCCCACAATATAATACCCCATATTACCAAATATTTTCACACTTAAACCCAAACACTATCATTCATTTTAACACAAACACTATGGCTAACAATACAAACGAGGTTCGAAGTACTATCCTTAGGCGACTACAGATCGAAAGAGAAAAGGAGCTCCAACTGGGTTAACAATTTGTTGGCTGAGATAACTCATATTATGTGTCAGATGATTGACTGTGGTGAAGAGGTCGAAAGGTTGCATGAGCTGCCTCAAGACCGACCAATTATTAGCTTTAGTCAACAAGCTCTCATAATGATTGATCGTGGTGAAGAGGTCAAAAGGTTGTGTGAGCTGCCTTAAGACAAACACATGTCATCAAAAAAGGAAAAGGAAAAAAAATAAAAATAAAAAAATAAAAATAAAAAGGTTACTTATCTATTGTCTGTTGGTTGGTTGGTGGGGTGATGAGCTTTTTAGAGCGTTAAGCTAGTAATGCTTACAATATAATGCCCGTTAACTAACGAGCGTTTATTTTTTCCGTTGTTCTATTATATATGCCAAACTTCAACTATTTTTAGCTTTATCATATATGAGCAAAACAATTTTTTCAAAATTATGTATCAAAATTTGTTGAAAGGGAATATTATGGGTATGTTTGGCAAAAATAGATGTTGCTAATGTTAGTGATGGTGCTGAAAAAGATTAAAATTGTTGTTTTTTTTTTTTTTTTTTTTTGGTGCTGGTGCTGTTGATGAAAAAGATTAAAATCAGTTAATTTGTGAAAAATAATTTCTATAATATTTTAAAAGCGGTTTTTGAAACTTATTTTTTGGAAATTTATTTTTCTAAAATAATTTACAATCTTAGTTTGCCGAACAAAAATTATTTTTTGACCAAAGCTTGTTTTCCAAAAATATATATTTAACCCTCCATAACCTTTCATAATCTCGCGACGAACATACCCTATGAATAACAAAACTTATAATTTTAGAATTATAATGAGATTCACTATAAGAGATACCTTAAAATAAGAATCAAATAAAATTGTATGTAATATTTACTAGATTTATCAATGCCACTTTAGCTCAACATTAGCATTCACTCGTTCAAGTCAATCACCAACCACTCGTAATTATTAACAACAAACCCATTACAAAAAAATATCTACTTAAACACAATTATACTCCACAATAAACTCTCTAAATTTGATTCGGTTAATCAAATAACCAAAGAGTCTTTAAAATTTTCGACCACGTGTTATGATCTACCAGCCTAGTGGAGTGACGCTTGATGATGCCACTTGAGGCGACCACATGTGATGGTTTCAACTGTTAGACTAGGTGTAATAAAATACCATTTGACGTGTTGTCCCCTTCCAAGGACGCGTGGTCCTTATAACACAACCAACAACACAACGTGTTGTCCCTCCCGATTTCGTGAGAACTTGGTCATGCCCAAAATCGAGTTGCGATGTTGATTGTGAAGATAAAAATTTAATTATGTATTTATGTGTGAATATATATATATCGTAAAGTATATTAATGTTTAAATGAGACATGTTTAAGTTGCGAAGTTTATTTTACTACACTTATTTGATGGTTGATCTTGATGGTAATATAAAAGTGTAATGTTTCGCTGACTTGACGATGATGATGATGATGTTGGCGCGTCCTTAAACGATCCAACGGGCCACACTTGAACCAGACCGGCCAAATTCCAAAACACCCCAACAAAAAACCCGGTTCACCTTTTCCCCAACAATAAAACACTATCTAATAACCTGCAAAACCCAAAACCCCATCATCTCCACCTTCAAAACTCAAAAATGGAACACTTTAACAACCTCCAACAAACTTTTAACAAACTCCAAACCCACTGTTCTTCCTTCCTCAACCAACACTTTTCTAAAACAAACCCAAACCTTAATTCCGGTAAATTCACCTTCGAATTCGCCTTATCTGAAGGTAAAAAAGCACCTGCACCCTCTTTTTTACCCTTTGGTAAAAACCCATTATGGGCAAGAATTACCACAGATAAAAGTGTAGTTACTAGTGGTAGTGGTGGTGTTGGGATGAAAGATGAGGATATTGAACAAAGATTAGCTGGTGTTCCGGTTTACGCGTTGAGTAATAGTAATGAGGAGTTTGTTGTGGTGTCGGGACAGGACCCGGTTAAGTCGTTGGGGTTGTTGTGTTTTAAGGAGCAGGATGCTGAGACTTTGTTAGGACAGATGAAAGCTATGGATCCTAGGATGCGCCCCGGGTCTAAAGTTGTTCCTGTTGCTCTTAGTATGGTATATTTCGTTACTTAGGCAGGTGTTTATGGCGCTTTGTGTTTATAATCACTTTACGTTTAATGGTTTGCCAAATACTGTTTTGTGATTATTTCTGTTTTGCAAACGCGATAATGAGATAATCACTTCCAAAATGTGCCCCGGGTGACCGGGTCTAAAGTTGTTCTTGTTGCTCTTAGTATGGTATACTTTTAAGAAAAGTTGTTAACTTTGATATTAGTATGAGGTGTTTGTGTTTGCTTATATGTTGGTTTATGAGCTTATGTACATTTTGGAAAACTAATTAGCTTGTTTAGTTGGGGACTTGGGGGCTTATGAGCCATATTAACTCGAGCTTATGAGCTTAGAGGTGATATAAGGTCAAGTTGATAAGATCATAAGCTTAAAGAAACTGAGCTTATTAGCTTTTTAAATTTTATATAAGCCCAACATACAAGCTAACACAAACACCTCCTTAGTAATGCTGAAAGGTTTATTGTGCGAAATTACAATTAAAACTTTGCATTTTGGTGCAGTAAATTAGAAGTGCGAGAAAATGTGAATATATTAGTAACGTAGATTGTAAGGAGAAACAATTATCTTAGTTTTAGATGAAGAAGCAATTATCTTATTTTGTTGAAAGCGAGAAAATGCTTATGTTTCTCCTAATAAGAAATAGGGGATATGCTGTTTAAGATAAGCAATTTCAGGAATTAGTGTTTATTTCATGTGTATCTTAAAATTATGTTTTTGAGAAGAAGCGAGAAGTTTTATTCCAAAATAAGCAGATAAGCAAAAGTGCAAAAGCAGTTTGGAATATCCATACACTCCAAAATGCTTATATGCTTAGTATCAAGTAGCTAAGCAGATAAGTGAAACAAAGTGAAGTCGAAAATATTTTATTATAATGGTATGGTTTACCTAATTTGAATTTTGATTTGTTGGTTGCGACCGCCATCTTAAACTTCTGACATTGAGTATGGCTGCCTGGTTCGGCAATAGTAATTTGAGCTAATGAGCCTTATTAGAACATGAATATTTCCAAACACACCCCATGCATCGGTTTTGTTGAAGCTAATAGCATAAGCAGTTTAATAAGCTATGTCAAACATTACCATTAAACATCTGATTGCCGTATTCTTGTAGTACAGTCGCCTAATTGCCCAGTAATTTGACCTTCTGTTATGTTATAGGCTCAACCCTCTAATCTGCAGCTTGGATTTAATAATATTTTTTCTTTGTTTTTTTAGTTGGTAAACAAAGATGGTGTTGATCGTATGATTTGTTTATTTTTTAAGTGACTGAAAGCTAGTAAACTTTGAATTTGGCAATAATATTGTTTAGAAGATGATTTAATTTCATGGTTTCTTTATCATGATGATCATCAAAGGATGCATTCACCTAAACATATAAGCTTTATGAAGTATTTGAAGATTAAACTGATCTGAGAATTTTTTTATTTTAGACCGGCTTTTGGCTTTAAGTTTTCTGGCACCAACCTGCTATTTCCTAGATGCTTGTCACTCTACAGTAAGTAGATAATCATTTAGCAGGTTGGTACTCAGCAGTTTCATTCAAACACTCAAATTTTTCTATATACTTTTAAAATAAACATGTAAGCCCTTACATTAATGAATAACGATCCCAAAGAGCCTTTAAAACCTTTGCTGGCTGAGATGATCCAGTCGTTAAGGTCTTGAGTATCTTGACAGAAGGAAGAGAAGTTATTAAGAAAAATGACTGGATTTTTTATGTAATTGCATGTCTGTGGTAGTCTCTCCATTCAATGGTGGGTCAAGAGTTGTGGTATTCCGTGGGTGAAGGTTACTAGTTTTCTGGTGCACTGGTGAAAATATACTGGATTCGGTTTGGTCTAATGTCTTGATTGATGTGGCAGGTATTCCAGCTTAAAGTCAATGGAGTGTCCTTTCGGTTTATTCCGGAATCATCACAGATAAAAAATGCAATTGAGGTGAGTTATTTTCCTTGTACTCAACTGATTTACAATTGGCAGCCTAGGTGATTCGCCAATACCTGGATCAAGGCCCTATTAATATGCATTTTCGTTTATCTTTCGTTAGAATAGAACTTCTCCGTCCACAAATTTGCAGAAAATATCATCTAATATTAAGTACCTGTGTAACTTTTATTGTCTATTGATGCTTATATCTAGGAGAGGCGCAAGGCTGGAATATCGGATGACAGCTTCGCTGGTGTTCCTGTTTTCCAGGTTAACCTTTTGCATAAATGAGTATGGATCTAGTGAGAAGAATTATTGAAATGAGAAGAGTGAGAAACAATTGTGGCCATGTATTTTAAATAAGGAAGGAGAAATAATAGGGAGATGCATCTATTTTTGTGAGTGCATCTAATATTTGTGGTTGTGGTTTCTTCTCATTCTTCTCATCTTAGTTATATTTCTCATTTGATCCTAACTCTTGCATAAATTGCAACTTTACCCTTTACTTATTTTCCATGCTTCTGATTTAATTGATATTGAAATATAAATGATTTTAGTTACATCAGAGTAAACAGAAATATTATTTATCACTGTAAAACGTACAAACTGTTTTGGACTGAGGAAAGTTACAGATGGCATATTCACATGTTTGTGAAGCTTCAGTGATAACTTTTCAAATACAGACAATAATGTATATCTTTTAGACATAAACGTAGAGTTATGTTAGTCATTATTTTAGTAACACGTGATATGGAATGCAGTCAAAGAGCTTGGTACTGAGGAGCCAAAACAGAAGATACCGTCCTGCTTTTTTCAGAAAGGTTAGCACTAGTGCTTCCATTCGTAATATCATGATAATATATTTCTACCACATTCATTATGTGTTCTTCTCGTGTACTATGTAGGAGGATCTTGAAAAGTCTTTGGCAAGAGCTTCTGATCAGCAAAGGCAGTTAAATCCTGCTCTGAAAGCGGGTGATCTTGAGGTAACTTTTAGGGATCAACAATCACACAAAGTTTTAATGTATCGAACACAATAGTTATTTGGTTTGGTAATTAGTGTAAATTCACATGTGTTGTCACAAGCCCACAACTTTATGATATTTCATTGATGTTGTAATATTATTGATACATTGAAGGTAAGATAACTAAGGATAGGACAGGAAGTTGTCATTAGAGGTTGAAAAATGGGTGGCTTGGATAACACACCAAAATGGTTTTCAGTATAAGTTAATATTTTTTATGGTTGTCAAAACAATTTTTATCCATTTTTATTGAAAGTTATGTATAATAGTGATTGCAAAAACTATATTATTGGCGGTGGGTTCAAACCACGTGGATTAGTCGGCCAAACGGAAATCATGGTACTATATTATTATAATAAAATCAGACTTATTTTTATTATAATAAAAATCAGACTTAATAAAAATCAGTCTTACGCATTTTGGTACATTTTCGATGACTCTCTTCCCCTTTGTAGTTAAATCTTTCAAGTTTCAACTCATCCCATTTGACCCATTAGTGATAAAACATAACCCAAAAAACCCATTTGTAGTTAAGTCGGTCGAAATTGCTACCTGAAGATGTGAATCTTGATCACTTTTTTTTTTTTTTTTTTTTTTTTTTTTTTTTTTTTTTTTTTTTTTTTTTTTTTTTTTTTNTGACATGTAAACAGGTAAACGGATGAGAATTTCAATGTTCAGGTTACCTGGGGAGGCCGAGTCTTTGACTCATATGCACGCGGCCTAACCGGGGTATCCCTCGTGACCGTTTCCAACCCTTTCCCTGGCCACCCCCAGAATTTGTGCCTAATGAGGTTTCAACCCTTGTCCTCTTGTGAGGCTATTATGCAATTGATATGTATTTCGTAAAAAAATTAAGCTTTAGGGATTACAGATTTTAACATCTAATCCTTCATGATTTAGCATTGTAAGTTCAGTTTATGGCGATTATCAAGATTAATGTGAGGCATTTGAGTTACTACAAGAGTCAAATCTTTACCATTGCTCCTCAACCTTTTCTTTTGATGGTCGTAAAGTTTAGTCTTAAGAATTCTAGGTGTTCTGCACTTTCAATACTATAATATATCACATCGAGTTAATTACCTTTGCAGGACAATTCTACAACTGCTTGGGATGATGTTGTTTTCATCCCCCCTGGTTTCGATGTTTCAACCGACTCACCAAGGCGATAGGAAGCAGCTGCAAACTTGTAAGTTTAAAGTACATTTTCCAATTCAATGGCTTCAACGGGTAGGCAACTATAATATTTGGTAAAAAATAAAGCAAAACAAACAAACAAATTTTCTCTTAAGATCTTGTCACTTTTTCGTTTTACATCATATACAGTGATGGAATCTTAAAGTGAATCTAAATTAGCAATAGAATCACATTCTCTTGAGCTATCTTTGTACAATTATGTGTTATCTGCAACTTTACGTTCACAATATTATCAACTCGAATATTACCGAAAAACAAGATCATGAGTAAAGTTAGATCAAGTTATTGATGTCATGTGAATTAAGATAGGATTCACTAATTTGCTTAAGCATCTTGAATTCTTAATGACTCTAATTCTGTATATGCGTTTTGAATGCAGGATTGTGCACCCATCGATGACTTAAAATGGATGTGTATCCTTGGTGTTTTTGCAGTTCCAGTGGCACCATATCAATCAATGTAAGACGATGACTGTCATTGAGCTTATGGGACTTATTTTATAGAGAATAGTCATCTCTGTAATTTTCTTATATACGTGTTTCTTAGCATAGTTTGGCTAGATGTTACAAGAAAAATAGGCTAAGCAATTGGCCAAATGTTCTTAGAAACAGGAATTTAAGAATGGAAAGTATGTCCTTATAATTCATTGACCAAAATGAGCTACAAGTATTCTAATCCCTGAAACAATATTTGTCATTAGCTTTGCTAACTAACCCGCGAAGGATAGTGAAATTGGCATTCTAAAAGTCCTCGTTCTTCTTTCACTATGGCATCTTTTCAATGCTTCTAAGCTAAAAATTCGTCTTTAAGGGTGTGCGAGATGGACAATTTGCTAGAAAGATGGTTAAATTTTAAGTTTGAATACTAGGAACGAGTATGGATCTAGTGAGAAGAATTATTGAAATGAGAAGAGTGAGAAACAATTGTGGCCATGTATTTTAAATAAGGAAGGAGAAATAACAGGGAGATGCATCTATTTTTGTGAGTGCATCTAATATTTGTGGTTGTGGTTTCTTCTCATTCTTCTCATCTTAGTTATATTTCTCATTTGATCCTTACTCTACTAGGAACGACAAACTTTCTATACTTTCATCACTCTCTCACATACCTATCGCAAACTGGACCAAATGCTTTGACATGGTAATCACCAAAACTTTGCTTTTAGACCACCCGCCGATGTCATATTCTTTCTCTTCATTGCTGTTGCACATTGTCATATAACACAAACAGATTATATGTCTAACAACAACCCANAGGCTCAACACAGTGGACCTGAATCCAATTCGGTTGAAGCATGGACAACCGATTTCAAATTCGGTAGTCACCACTGTGAGCTTGTTTGATGAAATAGGTCGCCGGGTGATTTTCTTGGCTATCGGTCGAGCCAATGACCGATATTGAAGCAAAGAAAACTTGTCAAAATTTGAAATGTATACATTTAATAATATGGGTCACGACTGTGGGGAGAGAGGTGAATATGGGTTGAAGAGAGAGAAAGCTGAGGTGGCAGCCGAAATGATGATGCAATATGGGTCACGAGTGTGACTAGCCTAACAAAACACAGTTGTTTCATTCTCTCTCTAGCACAAAATCCCGAGTTTAATCTGACACCACCACCTTACCAGTGTTGCCGCCATCTCGCACCATCACCTTCAGCAGTCAACACCATCAAAACCACCAGATCTGTGCTTCGGAAACCAATATAGAAGGTATTTCCGCTTTTTTATCATTCATTTAGTTTTACGGTAGTTTTCTTGTGACTTAAGGTGTTGTCATGAAATTTTCGTTTATTATTTTCAGATTTAGAAGTTATGGCCGGTGGTTTTTGATTATTCGAGACTCTGGTTTGCTGAACCATAGTGTTTGGATCTTTAGTGATTACGTTGGTGTTTGGATGGTGACTTGTGAGATTATCCACTTTGCAACCTTTATTTTTGCATCAAAGAAATATTCATGTTATTATAAAAATATCTGAGCTTGTACAAATGTGCCAATGATGTTTTCTGAGGCCGACATCTCTTAATTTTTCTGGTTCTTGAAGTTTGTTGTGGCTGAAATTTGTTGTTTTTGTGGTTTCGAGTATTCTTGAATCTTTTATTGTTAAAATAATTTATGCGTTCGAGTTTGTTTGGGTCTATTATGGCTGAATTGTTGTTAAAGTTGATGATATTTTGAGGTTTCTTTTATCATTAGTGATTTTGTTGTGCTCTTTTTTAGATCTTTCGAGATCTATGAGTTTGGAAGCGGATATCAAATTCTTGACTTTCGATTTAGCATACAAAGGTTTATTACATATTTCTAATGTCTTTTAGCTTTTGTTGTTTGGAAAATTTGAATAAAATTTTTTTGAGTCCACTAAAGTTCTTGTGTAAATGCACGATCTATTAGTCTATTATCCTGTTTTGGACACTTTGTGCTGGTTTTCTTTGGTCCTTTTCTTTAGGTATAAAGCCGAGAAAATAAGTGTTGTTGCTGAATTTATAATGTAATGGTGGATGTCAAAGCGTTATATTTTGAGGTGATGAATGTAAGTTTAGTGTACTTTGGCAAGGAAAGAAATATTGGGTATTGACCTTTTTATGATTATGTTTTTTATTATTTTGGATGCTTTTACCTTTCATAATAGGGCTGATGGTGTTTTTTGAGGCACATTGGGAATTGGTTAGTTGGTACCCGAGTCAATGTTAAAGTTGATGGCATCTTGTGACTTGCTTTTATTTGAAACGAGGTTTTAATCCCGCGCGTTGCCGCGGGATGTTTGCATACATAAGTTAGGCCAAAAAAGAGGTTCGATGTTACCATATTGCGTTAGAGTGTTGGGGTTTAGTTAGGCTAACATAAACAATGAAGTTACCATGTTTTAGTAAATGCGTTGTCACATGGTGTTTGTATACGTTAGTTTAGGCGGCCAAAAAAAAAAGAAGTCCGAAGTCGAAGCCATTGTCATCAATACTATAGTCATATAATGTGCGTTTTATTTTGCAAACCCAACAACTCCCACATACTAATGGATCAATCCTGACCGTCAGATCAAAAAAACATGATTTAAGAATAAAAAACACGGAGGGACCACTTCTGTCAATTCACAAAACTTACCCCACCAACCCCACCCCTACACCTCTCACTTTCAACAAAAATCTGTATAAAAAAATCTCACTTTCTCTCTCTAACCTCCATTAAAAAACTGCAACAAACACTCAAAATCAACCGATTTTAACCGTTCAAATCATCAATAAAACACAAAAATAGAAGAATCATCGAGTGCACAAGCAGATCCATGAAAAAAATCGGTTCAAAATGAACCTACCGAATGTCGAGATGAAGGTACGATGCTTCCGACTAATTATTTAGTTGTTTTATTGGTTGTGTTTTTTAGTGTTTACATTTGGTTGAGTTTCTTGAGTAAAGCTTTGTCTAACATGGTGCAACACCAAGTTTTGAGAAATGTTGTGAGTGAAAGTTATACGTATGTATATCAACCAGTGATATTTTGAAGTTGAACTGTATACTGTGTATTATCACGTAGTGATATTGTATTTGACTTAACCGTGAAATCACAATATTGACCGTATCTTATCATAGTGATATCTACATGTTTCAGAAATGTTTTTACGCGGTATTA
>LBNU01000825.1:53313-79037 GCA_014162995.1 Artemisia annua | reverse complement strand
AGTGAAAGTACATATTGTATATTTTTAGTTTATTTTTCGTGTGTTTACTACTTTCACTATTACAATTATTTCTGAAAGTTATGAAAAGTATGGAAAAATTATCCGGAAAAATCGTGATAGAAAAAGTTATGAAATTTTACACATTAGTGACTAAAAAAAATAGAAAAGAAAAAGAAAGAGAAGAAGTTGGAAGTTTGTTTAACCAACTTATGTAAAGTTTTGTATTAAGTGGTAGATATCACCACTATTTGTTGTTGTATAATACTTATGGATTGAATGGGAGTTGGCCGTTGTGGGAACGCCAACTAAGGATTATTCTTTGTTTAAGATTTTATTGAGTATAATTCGTGTCTACCTAAAGCGTGAGTTACATGAGTCAAAAGCGTGAGTTATTCAATGATATGAGTTTTATTCATGGGATGGTTGGGAAAGTAATTAACCACACTTAGGATTTTAATTTATTTGTTTGTTTATTTTTTATTTTACACCAATTTATATCCTAAATGTTATCCCTACCCAACCGTATTCTTATATTCGTTGTTAGCTTTCGAGCATCCGGATATGATGATGGCTAAGTAAGAACGAGAATGGCGGCGGCCGCCGCGTTGCGGGCGGGCCTGTTTTTTTGCCGAAATTATGATAAGCCGAAATTAGGCTGAAAAGTTCATATCCTATCACAATTGAAAAGACCTTATACATCTTTATTAATTCATGAAATGTTAAGTACTCATACACTTTAATAGTGTAAATGTACTTGTCGAACGTGTTTATTACAAATGCTTTATATTTACGATTACACATGACTGTTACTATGCACCCCAAATGATGAAATATTAAACAATTATTTGGTAACATAAATGATGAAATATCTTCTGTACAGCTCCAAAACCATCAAATATAGAAAACTCAGTGATGATGCACCTTATAAGGCGATGATACTTGTTCCAGCCTCATTTCGTCACTTCAAACACATCAACTTCAACCCCCAAATGCACATGAATGGAAATGTAAAGTGTTACCTGTTGGAAGTAAGAACCTGAGCATTAGACCAAGTGTAAAGTGTAAAGTGTCACCTGTGTCTGCTTCTATAAAATATGTTTTGAGAGAGTTTTTTTAATAAGTAGTTCTAAACATCTTATACAAATCTTGTATAAGCAGTCCAGAAACACTTTCAAAGAATGCGCACCTTTCTATAGCCGCTATTACTACAAGCACATCATCGGTGGAACTTGTGTATGGTTCTGACCCATTGTCGTCGTATATGGTCCCTCCATTAGACGCCATTTTGTCGATGTTTGCTAGCTTTAGCTGAGAAGGTTGGAATTTTTTGAGATATTGGCGGCTGACCCGTGATTGAACGATTTTAGAGTTGTGCAATATAACAACTGATACAGACCCAAAAAAATGCAAAAGCATGTGGCGTTGGGTCTCCTACAAAACATGAAAATGAAAACATTAATGTGTTGCACAGCTTGGATCTATCACAAAAGCGGAACAACAAATGCGTGATATACCTTACCAGAAGGCATGGCATCGTCTTCACCAATTTCCTATATGCAATACCCTTCAATTAATCACATATTACACTCTCTTCACTCTCTCTCTCTCAATATTCATTTTCCTATCCTCTACACCTGGTATCCTGATATTTTGGTTACGCATCAGCACAGTAAGGTTATGAACTTTTCAACAGAATTTGAAAGTTTAAAACTTTTTATTGATACCCTAATCCTATATTAAACCATATCCAAATGAACATAAGCCTAATTTTCAACATTCTGGTATCATGCACAAAAGAAAGAATATGTATGAGCATTCCAAACTTAATGAACGAATAAGTAAACAAATTCGAAAGTTACCTAACTGAACTTGGTCTGATTAGGAGTACCTCATTCTTTTGGAACAACTATGATTGACATCACATTAATCACTTTCTCAGCCCCTTTAAACAAACATGTAATAGAGTGATCCCTCCCGTTATATCTACAATACCATGGCAAATTTTCAAATCAGATATACTTTTAACATGTCCATTGAAATTAAAAGTAAGACATTAAACTTACTTTTCAAACATTAAATTTCCCTAAGCAGAAAATAATAATCAATTTTAACTGCATGTCCAAACATCCTCTTCACATTTATAGATTTAGATAAGGGTAGTTACTAATAAAGAATTACCGATCTTGAACACAATTCTATTACTACCATATCAACTAATTTGACTGGGGCGTACGTTGCGACATTTGTTGACATACCCCTCTGTTTCCATTGACGTGACGCTCCTACGTTGCGTGCCACTACCATAATGACCCCCACCACTCCGGTGACCATGGCCACTACCACTACAATCAACTTCCGGCAACGTGCCAACATACCAATCTTCAGCGGGCAGGCCTGTTTTTTTGGCGGAGGCGATTTTCCAAAAATAAAGTAGAATACTTAGGCGTTGTAAGATGAAAATCTTTCTTTGATTTATTGGTTGCATAAAATTGTTAATTCGTATAAACAAACTGAGTACACACAGCAATCATGTTTCACATATAACATTTAAACAAAACCTATGTCTACGCATATCATGATTTGCTACAATTATTGATTTTAAATGACTTCTTTCACATTAAACATTCCAACTTCAAGATAAGTGTGCACTTGCTGTCTTGCACAAACTAAAATAAGAACTGTATATGTTTTCAATTTCACGATAACAATTTTTTGGCACTTACCTAGGGCCATAGAACGCGTGCAACTGCTATTCCTGTGGGATCTGCTGCTATGCATTTGCTGCTTATGTGCTGGTCTCTTGTAGACTGATTAGATTGCGGGCTCTTTGGCTTTTGATCATCATGTGTTGTGCCAACTTTTACAGAGAAAACACCGGTTATTTACAGAAAAATATGTAGATTCTGATATACAGTTATACACAAATTAGACGTGACAAAAATGGATGGGGCATGAGGATCATGTAAGAGGTAAAAATGGGTTTCAATTAAAACAACTGAATTTTATATATCTAGGGTCATGTTCCTTCAGTGGCCTTTTCGTCAAAAGATCTTAGAAGGTTGTATGCATTAAGAGTACACGTTTTTTTAACTTTAGACCAAATTAGTTTTAAACCAAGTTTTTGTGTTACCTATTGAACGCACTAAGGATAGAAGACAACTTACAACGATCATACCTCTAATAACGCCCTCAAATTTTTGTCTAAATTTAGCACCCGCAACCGATACACCATATCCAGTGATGAGAAAGTGATTTTTTTTTTGTAACCTTAAGCTTTTTGAGGGACCCTGGGTTATCTCCCACACAATTCTTTGAGCTAACCTGCATTATGTATCATGTTTAAATACATTAACAATAACTTTGAATGAATAGATCCTCAAATTGACATGAACGATAACTGTACCTTTCAGTAATTGTCGTTTTTCCCAGCCCTGACCAATTATCACATTCCCACTGCATTAGTAGAAAATAAATATTTAATTATCCAACAAATCAAATATCAAAGATTCAAAACTAAATTTACGTAAAATCAGAAATTACCTCTGGACGCGACTTAGTTTCACTCTTTCTCGAATCTAATTTTATCATCCAATCCCACGTTTAAATTAGGCATTCTAGAAAGAAGGCATTTCATAAGAACCTTACCCGATACATCACATCAAAGTACAGTACCTGTTAGAATTAAATAAGTTAATTTTGGCAATAACTTTTCGCACATGCTAAGTAAATAGGGGAACGAACTCAGGAGGATAGCAATGATGATAGACTTGTGGGTCTTGATGCACATACCAGCAAGAAAGCAAAAGCGTGAGGTGTCGTCATGTTTAAACAATCAACAACTACGATTTTTGATGCACATAGCAATGATGGTCGTCGTTGCTGCAAAAGTCATACGATCAGAACAAAACACCTTACCATTTTCGTTGTTGTTAAGTTGAAGAATCATGTAAACAAGACAATTCGTGTAACTTGCGATTCAGATATCAGAATGATTAACCCTTTTTAAGATATCAGAAGTAATGTGTGTGTACCACACTTGAAGAAGATAGAATGGCACGGCTCAGGAAGCTCAGGCAAGTAGCAATCGACTAAAGAGGATACACCCATCATGGCTGCAACTGTAAAAAGGTACCCTGCCAAGATACGGGTGATCTCAGCTTTATCAACTCCACTCAGGTGCATCACAGGCCACATGTGCACAGTTTTGAAATTCCATCTATTTTTTTATTCATGAGAAACGGCTGTATAAGGCGAAGGCCAAAAGGCAAGCCTTGGCTCAGACACGTGAATAATCGACTAAAGAGGATACGCCTNATACACCCATCATGGCTGCAACTGTAAAAAGGTACCCTGCCAAGATACGGGTGATCTCAGCTTTATCGACTCCACTCAGGTGCATCACAGGCCACATGTGCATAGTTTTGAAATTCCATCTATTTTTTTTTTATTCATGAGAAACGGCTGTATAAGGCGAAGGCCAAAAGGCAAGCCTTGGCTCAGACACGTGAATAATCGACTAAAGAGGATACGCCTGCCATGGCTGCAACCATAATAAGCTGCCATGCCAAGATGCAGAGAATCACAACTTTAACGAATTCACTGAGAATCATCACATCCTAGTACAATCGTTATCACCATCACTCGCATCTCATATAAGCAGAATTTACAAAAATAAGGAATGCCAAACAGCCTCTAAAACTGTAACAAATAATTTTGCTCATTAGAGCGTTTGTGTGTATATAATTGGCTATGTCATTTGTCATGTTATCCAACTGCCTTAGGCCAACATAAGGCCACTCGCGGCAAAACTCAGGCCACAACAATAAACATTATTTTAATCTGAGTCTAGCGGGTAAAACGACAACGTTTTAAATCACCACAAAAATAATACCGATATTTTTAAAGGAGGCTCAGATATGTTGTATTAAGATCATCATGGGCTAATAAGCCATGGCTGCAATCACAGTTGCAAATGCTAACTTTTCAAGTAGCAATTACCATCCGGATTGCCTAGCCAAGATACATACCAGCCTGTACACATGTTTTTGCAGACATCTACATTTCATCATCATTGCCTCCGTTATTTCTACCAGTAGGTAAAGGATACGAACAAAAATTATCAAGCCAAGATACATAGCAAGATACATAACTGCTAGCTGTAAAAATCCATTTCGCCAACACCTAGATACAAACGACATCACCAAAGTAACTTTGCAAAGATTATCAACACCGTTAACTACAAACAACATAAGCAAAGTAAACCTCAAATCTTCTCAAGAAATTCATCAAACACATGGTAGACAAATGAACAAAAAACATACCTTTATATCAAATAACAATGATCACAATTAAGGGTTGGATCGATATAAATGCGGGTAACAAATACCCCCAAAATTAAAAGTCTAACTGTTATGTAACCGAAACAACACACCATGGTTACACACCCAAGACCATCGTCGCACGCCGCTGATGGCAGCAACAAAGGTAACGGACTCATGGCATAAGAACCATCTGGAATGGTCGGTGTAAGATATGTGTCTGTGTCTTGTATAAGATCTGTGTAGATTTGTCTAGAACAAACCATACCGGAACAAATATCCGGCTTTTTTTTGGGCCATTGTGACGGATCTGGCTGGTTTTTGGACCTTTTGTGATGGATCAGTGGTAGCCCAAAGGTTTTGGCGGGAAACCCACGACCAAAACGGCGTCGCACACGACGCTATTTAATATATAGTATAATAAGCTCCTCATACCCACTTTACTACCACCTTTAGAACGGTCAAATGCCACAAAACTAGAAGTTTCATTGAAGTCCTCAAGGACTTCATCATCATCACTATCCGAGATAACTAGATCACCAACCTTAGAAAATGGATTGCCTACTTTTTTTCCTTCTTTAACCATGTCAAGAGTGTTCTTCGAAATACAAGGAGTAGGCGCATTGGACGAAATTGGGATGCCTGCATAATTTGTTTAACTTGGAGATTGAACCTGGAATGATGATTAAACACATTACATTAAAAATTGAAAACATCATATATTTTAAAAACTTAAATTAAACTTCACTAGAAAGGTGTTCGACCAAATTGGACCTATGAATTTGATATGTATGATAACTTGTAAGAGGTCATCCGGTTGATGCTTCATCTGGATAAAAATCAGAAGATATTGCATTCCTTTTGTGTTTGCGAATCATATTATGCAATATGATGCATGTATACATCATACTCCTTATTCTTCCCAACGTGTCAGGCGTGCGAAGGACACCAAATGCTCGTTCCACATCTTTCCTTGCCACTTCATTCATTTGCTTGTGGTCATTGTCGAATGGATTTAAATCGACTTAAAAACTGTCACCCATTCCAGATATATCTCATCAACAAGATAATATCTCCATCTATAAGTTACGCCGTTAGCCACAAACGGAACCTCTGGTGGTTTACTGTCTTTGAGATCACTGAATATGGGTGATTGTTGTATAACGTAGATGTAACAAATCGAATTTTCCATGTCAATAATTATTCCTAAACTCAAATTAGTTATTTTGAAGTTTATAGAAGTACTTCTTACATATAACTATTGAGTAAAATTGCGTAAATCAAGAAATGACATTCTATGCATAACGACTACGGACTAAATTTGGTCTAAACATATTTGATACATTACCATATTACGAGCTCATTTTATCAATATTACATCCGCATTTTTTTATTCATTTACGTTAGTAACGGAAATATACGCTATTTACAATTTAAATGCATGCATAATATACCCAATAGGCTTAAGAATTAATTTAATACATTATTATACTTAATAAACTATTACAAAAATCCAAATAATATTTTCCCTTTCACTTTTTGATTTACTTTGGAGTCATTAGTCAGCTGATTATTTAACTTTGGAGTCATTTTTTACAATTTAAATGACCGCTTTTTACACACTCTATTAGTGAGCTGATTATTTAACTTTGGAGTCATTTTTTAGCTCTTTAGAGTCCATATGTGCTAAAAAGTCCTAAAGAAATGTTGTAGCGTTTTACATATATACTTTACAAACGAGTAACAAGTTTTCCAATATATTAAATAACGAACTAGTACCGACTTATTCACGACGGATACTTGGGAAATATTATAAACTATATGGCATGAATATTAATAGTAAACTCGATGTAAACTATATTTTACTTAGTAAAAACTATATTGTACTTACTACTTACTAAACATTAACGCAAATATGTACGGTTGATATAATATTTATAAAAATGCATACATGATACTTAATTTAATTGCATAACCTAAGACGCAATATAATTTAATTAGGTTGTAGTTACGTTTCCGAGCCTCGTTTTCCTTGCACACCAACTCTTATACACTATTACTTGATTAATTAAGGTGAGTTTCATAGCCCCAGTTTTACTTAATTTATTACTTATTTTGAAATACTTCAGGGTGAGACTACATTTCTTGTTTTTACTTATGGACACAATTATTTTTACAAAATACATACATTGACCAGGTGTAACAGACGAACATATGTGCACATACAGGACCGGGTGTAACGGTTACCCTACCGAGTGTACCGGTCATACTATCGAGTGTACCAATCAACCAAACATTATACAACTTGTGGTCCACATTTATAAATACTTAAACCTATAAGCTCACTAACTGTCTGTTGGCCAGTTTTAGCATGTATTTCTCAGGTTCGCGATTGTCGAAGTGCATAGCATGGAGCATGAGNTTATCACAATAAACTTATCTTTCTCCATTAAAATTTATATGTTCTATAGCATATCCAAAGAAACAAAATAGATTATATGCATATTTGCGTAACACATCTATGCAATTAATTAAGTCTTACATACAAGCAAATAAAACTACATGAAGTAAGTCATGTATATATGACAAACACAATAACAATTGCATGCTTGACGTAAATTCATTTTTTAGTTCAATGTCCTACAACTTTAGGATATACCGAGCTTTAAGAAGCACTATAAATTTCGGTACCATATATTTGCCTCGTATTAAATAACGAGGATATTTTATTGTACTCAATTTACTATGTTTCTTTTAAATGTTTTATTTCCTTTTACATCTATGTCTACACATTAATATCATTCAAATAATCTTAACCATCTAAAAAATAATGCATAATTATCTCAAATGCATAAACATAACTTTTACCGTACAATGAAAGTTATATATCAAGAATGCCTCATAGTCTCTAACTAATAATGATACTCGTAAATGAACTGTAAATTGATTCATAAAATATACGGAGTATATAACATGCATACACCACCTTAAACATGTAAAAAGCAAGTATTTTCCAAAAATAATAAAATACTAAAAAAATAGAGAATATAAATCATAACATATGCATAATCGTTACTTCTCTATTTATAAAAAAGATCGAAAAGCTAAAGAACCACATATTAGATGCATGCCAATCGAAGAAGTACGTGATCACACAATACTAATCATGCAACTATACTATAACCATCAACCATGAATGTAACTGTTGCAATTTATATTAGTTTCTCCAAAAGAATTAGCAAGTTTTTCATGGTAAGAGTTATCATAATTTATAAGTAAATTATAAGGTGTTGGATATTAAGGCAAATCAATCATCAAGAACTAAAGATAACTATCAGAGGCAAAACTATAGTGATGGTAGAAGCAAATCAATATGCATGGACTCATAATTTTAAGAATGTTATACAAAAGTATTCGCAACAATATTAGGTATCATTTTATTCATAAATGTCGTGACATAAAAGCTAATCAATCGAACTTAGGGCAAAATAATTCACCTCTAGATTTAATAAAACTATAGTAAAAAAAAACCTATTAATAACATGATCTTTTTCTAGAAGCCCATTAATTCAATAACTTTGTGGTTATCCTTTTATCATACTAAATTTTCTATCAAACAAACTAAAGCCTTCTTATTAGATAAACACTGAAGAGTGTGTCATTGGCTATTTATTACAATATGAAGGTACGCGAAACATAAACCACTTGGTAACATGAATGAGTGCATAAGGCTAGGTTCATCAAAAGTTAATTTGAAATCCGAATCCATGAACTTTAATGAAAAACAATTGGAGTGCGAGGAGACCACGGTTTTCTCTTCGGTTTCAAAACGAAAAAAAAATTTCATAACAATAATATCAATGCAAAATTATAATTTACTTTATTTTGTTGTACATACTAACTTCAAACTCAAGTAAATTAGTTTGGTGCTTATCAACAACTTATAAATTATTTTTATTTTTACTTTTTAGTATTAGGTGAACTTTGGTTATAGAATCTCATGAAAGTTAAGAACCATGTAAAATATTCCTAAAATCTATTACATAACAAAAAAAACTGATCAAATAATAATACATAAACTTTTAATGTTACTGATCTAGGATGTGAAACAAATCAAACAACAAAAAAAAATCAAAACATATGACATATACATATACTGTAATATGTTATTTAGTTTATTGTAACTTACATTTATGAGATCGTCATACTTATATTATATGAAGATATATACGGAGTAAAACAAAAGAACAAACATAAATTAAAGGTACGTCCTAGGAATACATATAAATCCAAAGAGCCAACTTACCGTATGAAGATATACACAATTATTTATATTATATGTTTGTTCTGTTGTGAGACTAATAGGAATAACAAAATTACGTTTGTTCGGTTGTGAAACTTATGTTTTGTTTTATATTATACGAAGACGTATCAACAGCGTGGTACCTCAACCTATTGTTGTAGATATATTAAAGATTCGTGACATACCTTGGCAAAACATTGTAGAGCGTGCTGATCGTGTTGTGAACAAGAGTTGAGAGAATGAAAAGTATTATTCAATTCATGTATAATGTCAGAGATACATGTGTATATATAAGATAAACAATAGGGTAAAAACCCTAATAGCTAACTGGGCCGTGGGCCTCTTATGGGCTATATGGACATCTTTTACTTATGGACACAATTATTTTTACAAAATACATACATTGACCAGGTGTAACAGACGAACATATGTGCACATACAGGACCGGGTGTAACGGTTACCCTACCGAGTGTACCGGTCATACTATCGAGTGTACCAATCAACCAAACATTATACAACTTGTGGTCCACATTTATAAATACTTAAACCTATAAGCTCACTAACTGTCTGTTGGCCAGTTTTAGCATGTATTTCTCAGGTTCGCGATTGTCGAAGTGCATAGCGCAGAGCATGAGCTTTCAAGTTGTATCTTTTGAAGACTTATTCATTTATTTATCGTTAGATAACTTTTCTCAAAAACTCATTTACTTATTATTGTAGATCTTGCATTTGTAATGACTCAATACCTTGTTTAAACTTTATCGAACGTGTATTTCAAAACGTCTCATATATAGGTCGTTCAATATAACTTGTAACGTTGTTTCCATGAAAGTCACGCCCCGGATACCTTTCCGGTGCAACCTGATTTTGGGGGTGTGACAGTTGATGTCGTTGTACACCCTAGAAACCCCAAAGAAAGCATGCCATATCCATAAGTCTTGTGAAGCAACAGTTCCAGCAAAATGAATGAATTCTGACCATGATCACGTCTACAATATTGCCCTTTATAGGTACTCAGACAAACAAACCACTCAAAATCTGTACAATCAACGCTTCCTAACATTCCCAAAAACCCGTGCTTTTCTTCTTGAAACCGATATAGCTTTTCAACATCAGTGTAAGTAGGTTTTCGCAAATACTCTGCTCCAAAAATTTTCATAACAGACTTACAATAATAATCAAGAGAATCACAAGAAGCTTTTTCTCCTATTTGCAAATATACATCAACGACGTCAGGAATGGTGTCGTATGTCAATTGACGAATTGCAGATGTGCGCTTCATCAAGGCGCAAATTCCTTTTCTTTCGATATAATCAGTATTATTACGAATGTATGCAAAATGATTAGTTATTACTTCTTCAACTATGCTTGTGTATAGCTCTTAACTCATTTAGAACCTCTTCCGGAAATGATATGCATTGTACATTGGATGTGCACTCAAATAGGCGGCAACTAAACGATCATGAACACTGTAACAATCTCTATTTACGACGTTTCTCGTTGGTCATTGGTTTTTATGTTGTCGTCTATTCTTAATAAACGACAACGCTATATTAAAAAAAGTCAAGTTTCTTCTCGTAACTTCTTCTTCTTTCAATATGTCTGTGAACATGAACGTTTTAAAATTCATTTGGATAATGAGGAATGATAAATATTTTTGTTTGAGTTGCATATATATTAAGAAATATTATGTTTGAAGTTGTGTATAAAAATGATGGGGTATATGTGTATTTATAGAGAAATAAAATGATAAGTTATTTTTTTTTAAATAGTGTGACCGCTTGTAGTGGGGCCCACAAAATGCTCGGTACCCAAGAGGTGAGTCCCTTTTCTGTATTTTTTCTTTGGTCTCGCGTGACATAGGGCAGCCACAATGGTGGTGGAGCGTGATGGGTGGAGGTGAGCGTGAGCCCTCACCCTCCATTGCATCTAGCCGTACAATCCCTCTTCATGTCCTAAGTCTCTATTTTTTAGTAATCATGGTTTCTGATTTTTTGGTCTATGAATTTACCGGCTTTTAATTGCGATGTTATCTGAATTACTTTTCACATAGTGGTTACATGGCTGATAAGTGTGAGACCTCCACTAGGTCGATTCACCGAGATGATGTTCTTAGATCACACTTTAGCTTCTCATATATTCACAATTACTTATTTATTATGTATGGTTACTTTGTAGGTGTAAAAATGACTTCATATCTGCTTTCAAAAAACTCAACACAGAGTTTCTATTAACAATGTTATGCTTGATTATTTTAGTTGAATTATGCATAGACACAAAAAAAAAATAAATAAATAAATAAAAATAAAATAAAATAATAATAATAATAATAATAATAATAAATAAAAAATAATAATTAAACTGAAAAAGGGCATAACATCATCGAAGAAGCTCGGTCTTGAGTCTTTCGATAGCAAATATGTGTTCGTTTTTACATGCCTATAATTTATAGCATCCTTTTTTTTAACATCAATTTATAGCATATTTAACGATGTTTTTTTAGAAGATAATCTTATGTATGTAGAATATTCAATTATATCATGCTCTCCGGTTTAGTAGATGTCATTATATTTATAGCATTAAATTATGAATATGCTTATAGTTTTTTAAAATTTTAAATCTCTTTATAGCACACGATATAGTCAGAAGGTAACATAGTGGAGATTAAAAAAAAATAACATTTTTATTTATGGGAAGTGATATGCACACGGATGATTTTGATCCATGCACATAAAATCATTGTGAATGTACCATTATACCCTTGAATACATTTCTCTGTCAACACTTTATACCTAAACCATTTCCCCTTTCAGCATTCCTATCTCTTGTCTCTATCTCTGCATCGCCTCAACTCGGTGGTTGATTTTATCCCGAAGCGCTTCTACCGGCGTGATGTTATATTTACTTTGATTTTACCATCGTGTAACATTAATTTCACCGGAGTGGTTTCAAGTTAACCTGTCGCTACGTCACCGTCACATATATGATATATCTACGTTATTGTGATATTATTGAGACTGTATTGTATAAATCATGCACATAATCTGAGGTCTATTTGGCTAGCATTTTTCTTTGTTTTGGTTAAGATGTTAATTACATGCAAATAAAACATAATCTGTAATTTTTGTTAAACCACCAAGAAACTTAATTCACACGGAACAAGAAAAATAAATCAATAGCATATTTCTGGTGATGGATTAAAGGGATGGCGTAAGTGAAACAGAGAGCAGATGAAGAATGGGTAAGCGGTAGGGTATGAAAGGAGGGTTGATATTGCATATTGGTATAATAGTCCATACAAGAAAAAATTATGTGTATAAATCATAATAGTCCATGTACATATCATTTGCCTTTCATTATTGTGAGCTTGTCCTTTTGCTTTGGTGTTTTTAACACAATTAAAGAAAAGCATTTAACCGCTATTTCCGTATATAAGAAACAACAAAAATAATTTTTGCTGTGACTTACCTGCTCAAGATAAAACTATGGGATGAGATATTGATACCCTCTTAAAATACAAGTAATAACCTCTCTAGCTTTTTTATTTTATTTATTTTTGTTTTTTTAATAATGTTTTTATTACAAAACTACACAACAGAAAGTACATAACTAAAAATTTAAAGTTTGACAAGTCAAAAATATTAAGAAACAAAATAAATACAAAATAAAACTAATTAAAAACTATATTATCATATTAGTAGCAAGATAAAAAAATGGAAAATGATTTGGAGGCCTAAAAATGTGACTAATTATGTGTGCCTAAATGGATGTGTCAATAAGTTATTGGTTTGTGAAGAAGTGGGCCCCTGCTGTCCACCAACATGATCCTGACACATAGGTTTAGGCATATAATTAGGCATACCGGTTAGGTATGCCAATCAATGCTCTAAAAAAATACATAAAAATGATTAAATGTAAAATAGAAGGTATTAATAGTACTACCTATACATCCTTTAATCCTTTAACAAGTGGGGGCGCCCGCTGCGTTGCAGCGGGTATTTTTATAAATGTTTTCACCAGTTATTTTTACAAAAAATTTCATGATAATTTTATTGGGCATGTTATATTACGGAGTACTCCGTATTATTTTACTATGTTGACAGCAAATGATATTGGAATACATGAGCTACATGTATCTTACGATATCAATTTTCACCCATCTAATACATGTTCACAGATACTATGCCAGCCAAAGAATAGAAACACATTTGCTTACAAATTGAGAAAACCATCATTACCAATATTATTAAAGAAACATAACATCCGTTACAACATAACAGCAACTACAAAACATTAACATAACGGAGAAGCACATACCACAACATCAAAAGCACATGATAAGTGTTGCGGTTTTCTGAAGCTTATGGTGATATACAGTATTACATATATCATACAGAAATGTTTAGGTAGGGGCTACTGAAGATGTACGTGAAATTTGTAGGTCACAGGTTACGCGTTCTGTTGCTTCTTTTTGTCTCGGCTTGATGGTTCACTCGTACCCTCTTGAAATAACTCTTTTCTACCATTGGTTGCCTGTGTTTCTGTTACACCTGAATTAAAAAAACAGTACATTAGTATGTAGAAGGCAACTTTTTTGTATAAAGTTATCCTAAGAAGCATCGTGGCAGACAGTAACAACATAGCTACAATGATAATATATTTTATTGCAAAGGGAAAAAAACCTGCGAGCTTCTAATTTTGGTTAGGAAATCTTTATAGACTATATTTTTAGTTGTATTAGCGGGACGATCATTGTGAGACTGAATAAGGATCTTTAAACCATTCGGAGATGTTGCCCTTGATAAAGCCACATATAACTGACCATGACCAAAGATGGGATCTGGAAGATAGACGCCAATTTTCTTCAACGACTGACCTTGACTTTTGTTTATTGTCATCGCATAACAAACTTTCACAGGAAACTGTTTTCGTTTAAACAGGAAAGGCATTTTCTCGTCTTTGCTTGTTGACACAATTCTGGGAAGGAATACTTTTTGAGATACCCTTGTTCCTGTGATAATCTTGGCAACAATAACTTTCGTCAAAAGCTGGGTGACAATCATCCGGGTGCCGTTACAGAGACCACCTATGAGGTTTAAGTTTCTTAACAACATAATTGGGGTACCTACTTTTAGGGCAAGTGTGTGTGGTGGTAAACTTGGAAAACTAAGCGTGTTCAAATACTCTGTCGGGTATAACAGTTCCGAAGCACCGCCATCATTTCCGTGAGGAACCGCTTCGTCCAAACTTGTGTATCTTGTTGTTTCTCCCTGTAACATTTGCAACACCTTTTCATTGAGTATATCTACAGTTTCGTTTTTGGGACAGACAATGGCTTTTTCTTGTAAGGTTTCTGCTGTTGGTTTTTGTAGGGTGTCATCATCATATATAAACCGGATAAGTTGCATCTGCGCATCTTCATTGTCAGTAATACAGTGCTTTTCAGGTATATTTATCCATGAAGTATCTTCAGGGTCTTCTTCATCACAAACACCAATGTTTCCATCCCCAATACTTAATAACCATTCCGCAAAAGAGGTAACATTTTGGAGGTGTTCAGAAGTCATAGACGAACGATGCAGCCTCATGTTACGGTGAAGAACATGAACCTTAAAATGTGGCCAGATATATGATTCGGAAATTGAAGATGCAAGTATTTCGTTCTTTGATGCCCTTTTTTTTACAGGTAAAGTTTGCCTAAAATCACCCCCTAACAGTAAAGGTTTTCCGCCAAATAGAATACCTGGAGCATCAAGTATATCGCGCAAAGTCCGATCCAGTGCTTCAAAACATCTTCGGTCATTCATCGGAGCTTCATCCCATATAATAAGGTCTGCCTGCTTCACTAGTTCTGCAATTTGAGTTTTCTTTTTGATGTTACATGTGGACTCATCAGTTAACTCGAGAGGTAGACTGAATCTTGAGTGTGCTGTTCTACCAGATGGTAACAATAACGACGCTATTCCAGATGAAGCAACCGCCAAAACAATGTGACCTTCACAGCGAAGTGCATATATTATGGTCTTCCATAAGAAAGTCTTGCCTGTGCCACCATGACCGTACACAAACATAAGTTTCTGTGTTTTGGTAACGGTGGCGTCTACAATTATATCAAATATTTGTCGCTGTTCATGGTTTAGCTGTGGGAGCATTGAATCCCTTTCACGTGCCAACTCCGCATGATTATAACATTTCTCTTCCATCACCAATCTATTTTGTAGTATCTTTAACAAACCTTCAGGTGGCATCGGTAAACCAAAATTCTGCAACGATTTTCCATAGAAAGTTAATGCAGCCTCGATTTCGTAAAGTGCACCACCACGCCGTTCTGGTTCGTTCATATCGGTTAAATGAATACCGAACAGTTCTGAAAGGCGGCGAGGGATGTCATCGGACATTTGCTCCCAATACGTGTCCCATAAAATATGGGGGTCTGCAACGTCACAGAAAATGAGTATTTGAACAAAGAATGCCCGTAATTCAGCCGATGTTGCAGATGCAGCAACTTCTTCCAAAGCAGTCAGCCACTCACGATCGTTTCCCAATAAACCCAACGCTTCGCAGGCAGCCCGGTTTGTTGAATAAGCATGACCATTGACAGTTCGTATACCAGGAAATGATCTGCATCCTGTTTGATGGGACAGTAACATCCTTTGATAAAAAAGGTCGCCTAGACCTGGATGAATGTATGTGAGCCTGCCAATTGAAGGTTTATTCTTGTCTACCCGAGGTGTCCAAGATCGGTCTTTCTTGTTCCAGACAAACTCGTTCGGGAAATTAAGGTACGTGAGGTGGCGGCCAGTTGGTGAGGAATCATTAAACGCAAGCCATTCTGTTAATGTCGTTTTTCTGCAGTGCGGGTTATTGACAATTGATTGTAAACGCTGGCCAGCCTTGAAAGTCACTCGTTGCATATTTTCTAAGTGGACAGCCAATATCTGGACCGCAGGCTGTCTGTAATGAATGTCAAACCCAAAGATACGCCAGCACGCTTCGTGCGGGCCTATAAACCTTGCGTCAACGAAATTTTTAATTTCATCAACACATATGGTCTTTTGGTTGGCAGACGTTGAAGGCTGGCCTACAGAACTTGTTGATGGATTAGCGTCTCCAATTGGTCTTACCACACGTGCAATGATTCTATCAGTCCCTTTCGAAATGTATTTGAATAGATATTTGATGAGCATAGTCCAACCGCAGTATTCTACATTAATGTGGGCATAAAAAATAAGGCATAACTGTCGGTTGTAAGGCACGACATTTGCATTATCTAGCTCAACTCCTTGCCTAACCGTAACTGGCCCAACATCTCTTCTTCGATAATGAACATACCCATTCTTGTCTACAAATGTTCTGGGACAGTAGTCTTTCGGGAAAAACTTTTTGCACTTACCGTTGGGCCGTGTACATGGAGCATTCTTAAACGCTTTTCCACATGGCCCATGCATCATCAACTCTGAAACAATCCTATACCCTTCTGGATCATTCGTCTTATCCGGTAATTCAGCACACACGTAATCGTCAACTTCACAGTCTCGCTGAATTCTAGATCGCGCATCTATCCATAAGAGAATGTGACAATGTGGCAGGCCTCTCTTTTGAAATTCTACTGTATATAGGACTACAATTAAAAAGAAAAAGCATAAGTAAAGGATCACATGTATCTGCCAAACCATGGTGAAACGTAAATAATATACCTGCAGAGACTATACCAAACGGGCGCTCATCACGCACATATTTTAGCAGACTGTGGATTTTACGTTCAAAGACTCGATCAACAATCTCAGGCCTATCACCGACTGTTAATTCAGGAAAGTCCTGCATATACGATTGAATCTCGGGCCACTTTACATTGCATGTGAAAGTCACAAAAAAAGACGGGTTCCCATAAACACGACATATGGCAAGTGCATCCAAGTAATGACTATACATGTATCGAGGACCACCCGTAAATGAAGCGGGTAAAATGATTCTGGAACCAACGTCCGAACCATCACGGTCACCTCTCATTATGGCATCATATAAACCCGACAAATATTCTCCCCTGATGTCGTCTTGCTTTTCACGAATAAAATCTGTTCTACTTTGCTCAATGCAGCAATATGCAGTAACAACATATTGTTGAAATAGCCTGCCTCCCCGAGTTATAAGACTATACTGATTCAATCTATCATGTAGGTAGTATGCATAGTACATACTCATTGACACCTTTTTTTGAGGTTCCAGTTCGCCACCATCAGGACCATGTAACTTCAGTCCCAGGTGATATCCTTCTTCACCAAACACGAACATTAAAGGAAACTGGAAAGACATATAGCAGGGGTGCAATTTATTGACCCGCTCAGCATCACCCGAATGTCTTTGAATGACAATATCAAAATCAGTTTTTGTCTCTGGCCCAGTATCGTAAACAATTGCGCCAATTGAATCCGACGTCGGTAGCTCGTATTGCTTGTTGTGTGCAACACCAAACAGACGAACTTTAAAGTCGGGTATATCGCCTGCCTCTAATTTGTCGCGAGCTGTTCTGAACAATTGTACCAACGCATTGTTTGCGTCTAAAAATCTTATCAAACCTCGGACGATCTCCACATCCAAACTATTACGGGTTACACTCGAGAAATGACTTAAGCGGTTCTCTGCTTCATGCTGTGTGTCGTAGATGTACAACTGCAAAAACCGAGGATGAGGATCTGCACCTGGAGCCGGACATAAACCACCAATCCGATGGTATATTTGTCCTGACACTTTAAAAACATACGGTCCTCTGCCATTGTTAACAGATTCTTCCACCTTTGCCCCTAATGAAGTCATAGCGAACATCTGATTGTATGCTCTAATATTATCCATGAAGTGTCGGGACGCAAACAAACCCTGAATGTAAGCGGGATACTGTTGCCTGCTCCGCAATTCTAGCGTGCCTCCAAGACAACACCTATTATATCGGGGTCTATTGTTGCTGGAACCATAGGTGAGCCTTTCTTCAAACCAAAACAGAGCATGACAGTAAGGACAAACGCGATCACAAAGGCCATAAGACCGATACATAGATGGAGGGCCTGCACCGAACCGTTCAAATATTAACAGACAATAATAAACTGCTAAGCATCATGAGCATAAGTAATTTCTGAAACGACGCTGCTTTTGAGTACATCACAAACCTTGCGTTGTTTGTCGAGCGGGATGGGTATGCTGATGAGACTGGGCATTCTCAGGTGTTGATGGACGACGTAAACCTGAGAAAGCTGAACCGGTCCGTAAACAGTGCAAGACACCTCCAAAAAAGAAAGTGTTTTTCAGAACATCACAAACCTCGTGTGCTTTGTTGAGTGTGATGAGTATGGTTACCCGATCGGGAAGTCTGAGGTGCATGTGGCCGCCGCAAACCTAAAATAGACAAACCAATCAGTAAGAAACAGGTATGGCGTATATTCAATTTGCTGGTATAATCGTAGCTGTCATGGTACCTGTATCCATGGGTTGAGCAACTGTTACACGTGCAATCACATTACTTGAAACCATGGGTGAAGCCACTCCCCGAGGCCTCACAACAGGAGCATATCTAATCGAGGATCGACACCTTGGCACAGCAGCAAGCGCTATCACATAATGATTACAATGGGTGTGAGAATCTACACGGATAACTAAACAGGCACACATCTAAAAATAAGAAACTTTATATGCTTGTCACCTAGAACTTGAGGACCATGGGGTCTTATATCCATAGTATCGGTCGGCAAAGATGAAACAACATTTAAGGATCTAAGACGGGGCACAGCAGGAAGGCCTAAGACAGGAATATGTAAAAGTAAGCAGGAATGAAAACACGTTGCAAGAGCATCAGTGACAGACACATATAAAACAAAAAATATATGTAGACGTCATACCCAAAATCTGAGAATTGGCGCGAGTTCGAATAAGTTGTCCCCGATTAGAAGGTGGCCGTAAATGGCCAATCAGAGAACACGAACGATTTGTATCCGTAAAAGTATTGGTTGACAATGTATATGGATCTACATAGATATCTGAGACGGGCCGAACCGTCTGGTCAGAAAAGTCTAACATCATTGGTCCCGAGTAGATACCACCTGAAAATAATAAGAACACATAAAAACAGATAAATTAGAAAAGAATAGGCAATATAAAATATGAAAACCATGAAGGGTGATAAGACTAAGCATTACCGAAAGCGGCTGCACAAACCATAGCTGAGGAAGAAGCAGCAGAGATAGATGAAAAAGCACCGCAAACACTCTCCATACCCAGAGTCACCGAACCTCGTGTCGCAGTTGCAGATGAAGGAAAATGATTGTCTGAATGGCAACCGATTTTAGTTTTCCCTTTATCAGCAACTGAAACACCACTACGCTGCAAAGGTGCATATGAATGACAGTGTTGGCCCACTACCGGTTCACGAATAGTTATCCCAGCTTGTGAACGCTGCTTCTTTTCAGGACGCGCACTGTCAGAAGGGTGTAACGTGCATGATATACCTGTAGGTGAAGGTTCATCGGGCGTGACAAAGGCCTGGACGGTATTGTTGGGCGCACAGGTAACGGCATCGGTTTCCAAACGATGGGAAGTATGATGTAACATATTTACACCATCACTTTCATCCATTGTATCAGACATAATTGTAAAAAAGAACAACCAAAGGGCAACTTAAAAGCAAAATATATATAGGGATTGATATTTTGGCTATACAATGAAGGGCAACAGTTATTGAAGATCCATTCAACGACGGACAAATGAGTAAAGAATACCCGCGAACGTAGATCACCGGAAAGCGTGGATTCGAGCAGAGAAGCGTAAGGCGGTGCAAGTAAGAGGTTTAGTATTATCCAAAAGGAAACCTTTATTATTAATTTTGTTGTTTTTTTTTTAACGGCACGGTGACCCTTTCTTTTTTTATTAGCCAGGAGGTTAAGATATGGGAAAGAAAAGGAGGTTGGATAAGAATGAATTATTTGGCTGGTGGTTTTGGATAAAAGTATTAGTTTATTAAACGTTGGGTGAAAAAGTATTTGTTTATTCTTTGTTGCCTAATCTGTTGTCCCATGATATATAGAGGGAATGGCCACACATTTCAAATATGCTGTAATTACTTTTTCTTTTTCTTTATGTGACAATTATCCTTTAAGGTGACCAGGATGAAATGAGAACCGTCGATTTTGAAAATAAAAGATCAAACAAAAACGGTGAAGAACCCTAGATGCATATATCAACAACGTACCAAGTTTCTTGTTGGACCACGTGCCCTCTTTTCTGGAAAGTTTTAAACCCTCCCAACTTACTTTATCAGGAAACCCAATAACATTTATAATACTTTTCTAATCTGTGCAACACAATACATTTTCTTTTTGCAGAAAAACATATTATTATTTACAATCCACGAGGTACAATCATATATTACGTGCCCTCTATACCATCACCATTATCTTACACTTCTCTTATCCTCATTGGCTCAAAATCTAGCACCTGGTCCCACACAAATGCACTCATCCTATTCGTAATTACAAATCACATGGACCCCACAATGCCACGTTTCACTCTCCACCAATCACACCTCTTCCCTATTCCAATGTTTGTCGTCACACGTGGCCCAACATCTTCTTTATATATGGTTCTCATTTCCATCCTTCATTATTCATCAAAATTTCAAAAAAAAAAAAGAAAAAAAAAGAAAACACTAGCTAGGTTACAAGTTATAACAAGGCTGTTGTTGGATTAGAAGAAATGAATGGTAAAGGTGGTGGTTGTTGTATAGCTAGATATGGTGGTGGTGGGATGTATGGTATGTCAAAAGTTGATAAAATAATGCTCAAGTACCGCCCTATTGCACCAAAGCCAGTTGTAGCTGGATCAGGTGCAGGTTCGGGCGGTTCTTCTACGGAGAATAGCGGTGGGTATGTTAAATGTGAAAGAACTAAAAGAAAGTATGTTAGGGTTAACAAAAACAAAAAGAAGAAAGAAACTTCTTCTAGAAAAAAGTTTACAGTACCACCTCCAACTTCGCCAATAGAACAAGAGGTGGTGACACTTTCGTTGTTGCCAGAAACACCAGCTCAAAAACAGACATCATCTGCTTTTGGTCTCGTGTCTCCAACAACGATAAAGTGCAACTGTAGTAGTAATATTATTACTACCAAGAAATCCGAACCCATGTGGTTAGATTTCAATACCGAGGCACAAAAACTTTGTTTAGGGCACATGAAAAGTGTTGTACCGGTCTTTTCAAAACCGATACAACCTGCACCACCCCAAGTGGTATCCTACGTAACGGTCGAATGTGTGACCGACACGTGGGTTGACATACCAGGCCTAGGATGCACAGATGAAGAAAGAGTAAGGAACATGGAGCATGACACGTGTCCATCGTTCATATCGGACGGTCAAGATAGAGTTGTATGGACCAACAAAGCGTATAGACAAATGGCTGCAGCTGATAGTATATCGGTTGTATTAGTGAGAAAAGATAAACGGACACTGTTACCCTTAACGTTTCCAGCTTTCACTTGTAAAGTGAGAGTGACGTCAGCCGTTAATAGTAACCGAACAACAACAACAACGTTGCCGTGTGATGTTTGGCGTATGGAGCGTGGTGCTTGCGCATGGCGGTTGGATGTTAAAGCTGCGCTTAGTTTGGGTCGGTAAAAAGTAGAAAGTAAAACTTTTTTCGTCCAAATTAAACTACGCGATTAGTTGTAAATATTCTTACTTTCTTGTAGTTAGGTTTTACTTATTATGTACTTACAGTTAATAATATAGTTATTCCTTGTTGATCTTTACAAGTGGTTCTGGATATTAGTTAATTCTGAAGCAAGATCATATCTGGCTAACAAAAGATTGAAGCTAGGTTGGGATTCTTCTAAATTATATATTACATATAAGTTGGATTATGGCAAACAACAAGATCTAATGAAAGAGACGACAGAAGCTAGATTAAAAGTTCTGAATTTCACGAGATGTGTACGTAATTCTGAGTTCATTAAATATCGTTTTTATGATAATGGTAAGCGTTTGGGTTTGTTTAACAGCTGTTACCATAACACAGTTAACGAAATTTTAACAGATGTGACTTTTAATTTTATAAACTCATGTTATTTTTATTTGTCTAAAGACATCCATTATACAAACCTTATAACTTGTTTTAGTAAGTAATTCAAACAGTCTGGTGATACAAGATAGTGAGACAGGTAAATTTTTTGTTTATCTCTTATAGTGATTTAGTTAATTGATGATATTGACAGTTGATGTATAATAGTGTTGTGATTTTATGTATCATTTGGACATGTAAATAAAGAAATGTTTCCGTAAAAGATAATATCTTTTTATGACATAAAATGTTGATATGTGTTTTGTTGTTTTAGGACAGGTGTACGAAAGAAGACGTGGTTGTGTTGGAAAGTTTCTTATTCATCTCCAATATCTATCACTTCAATCCCCTTCGACTGTTGACGACTTAAAACATACATAATGCACCTTGTATATAAAGGGTTTATTGAATTCAAAGTTACCACTTTTTGTTTTTCTTTAACTGTGTTAAACTGTTAATCGATGGAGAATAACCAAAACAGCTTTTTGCTAGCTATTGAGTGACGTATAAAAAAAAACTAATTGAAGTCTTGGTGAAATTTTTTACATTAAGCAAAAGAGAGTGTCATTATTTTAAGATTAGCTTCAATTAACTAAATTTAAAGTAAAAATGCGTTGAGCTTCAAATGTGTATTATGTGACACAAATTAAAGGTGTTTATTATACAATTCTGATTTCTTTTCAGCTTAAAAAAGTTTACAATAAATAAAATAATGAAGCCATTCAAAGTCCAACTTCATGTTCTTTTAAGTTTTAAAAACGAAATCTCTACATGTGTCTGCCGGACACATTTAACAAAATCCCCTGTCATAAAACATGTATCACATTTAACAAAAACCTCTATCGTAAAACATTTATCAGTGAATTTTGACACACATAGATTTCTTATGAGTAAAGTATTTTATGTGCACATTTGTTACAGTTTTAATGGCCGAGTAATCTAGGATCTCTAAATCAATTTAACCGACCAACGCATTTTCTTTTATCTGGTTTTATTAATTTTTAAAAGGTTTTTACTTTTTCTTGAATAAAAAGTTAAAAACAACTATCTCATATTGTTTACAAAACAAAGAGTAAAATACTTCGTTGGTCCCTGAACTTTCCACAAAACATCGTCATGCACCCTAACTTTGTAAAAACATCGTGTGGCGTCCAAAAGTTGGGAATTAGAGGCCAAATGCGTCCCTTGACCACTTTTGTCGAGGTCAACGCTCATGTTTTGGTATGTTCTCAAGGACATAATAGGCAAACTACTCTTATCACCACACTATGGTTAAATCAACCATGACAGTGATAGTTTAGGGAGCAACTAAGAACTACACTCTAGTACCTTGAGCCGCTCGTTTCTGATACGCTAGTTATTTTTTGCGCGAAACCAATTAACCCATAAACCAAACACATATACAGACCATAATAACACACATCTGTATCCAGATACCCATTTTCAGAAGTCAAAGACCCAACTAAAATTCCAACAGTACAATGTCTTTTGGGGACAATGTGATCACTGATATGGCAGATTATATCACCAACATGCCAGATAACGTGACCACTAATATTATGAACCGATTGCCACTAAAAGATGCGGTAAGGACCAGTAGTTTAGCCAGAAGCTGGAGGTTTAAGTGGACTTTGCTGAACGATGTCATAGTTGATGAGGATTTGTTGTACTATTTAACAAATACCTTTGATGGGAGGCATATTACGAGGGTTTTACTTCAGCTTATTGGGCCAGTAAGAAGGTTTGTGTTTTCCATAAAGCCCAAAACGCTATTTGGACAAGACGACTTCAATTATGAAGACATTCATGAGTGGCTTTTGTTTTTGGTTCGGGTCGGAGTTGAGGAGCTCACAATTCGAAACTGGTATGCTGATCCAGTTACTTTGCCAACCCAACTTTACTACCGTCAAGAGTTGAAATTTCTAGAACTTCATTCTTGCACTTTTCCCACTATGACAAGTTTTAGGGGTTTTCCGAAGCTACTCAACTTAGAATTGTTTGATGTCAATTTTCATAGTGGTACAGTTTGGGGCTTAGTTGTTGGTTATCCCCTGCTTGAGTCTCTAAAATTGGATCGTTGTAGTACAAACGAAATGAGACTATGGGATATTGCAAAGCTTAGGAATTTGAAGACGTTAAATTTGACATTTGGTATTTGGAACCATCATATGACAATAACAACTTCCAATATCTTTCAGTTGTCAAATGTTCCTAAACTTGAGACCCTTACCATGGATTTTCAAGACTGCAATGTAAGACCTATTCTTCTCGTTTTCACTTAAACTTACATATAATGTTAACGTAATTTCTAACATTGATGCAATGTTAGCATTGAAATTAAAGGAAATTCGTCCTTTTGTAATGTAGTTGTTGGAAGAAGGTACCTCCTGGATGAGTGTCCGTCTGACCTTTCTATCCCTCAAGTGTCTTGAGATATACGGGGTCGATTTTGGGAGTAATGCAATGGTTGCATTGATCGTTAAAATGATTCGTGGGTCTCCAAATATGCAAAGGCTAGTAACCAGGGTAAGTGGAATGCATATGTATGAAAGACATCATATTAAATTCCAATGGTTTTGCATATGAATATTTCTCTCATTTTTCAGGCCGTATACACACCTACTTATGTACCTGTGGAGATTGATTCATTTGATGTACCCATCAACAGAATGACCACGGGGCAGCTTCAAACCGTGGTGTTTCGTTCTTTCCCTACAACGGAGAATGAAATAGTCATAATTCGGTTGATACTTGCATGTTCCCCTTCTTAAAGAACATTTATATCATTGACTGCAATTTGACTGCTGATGAGAATGAAAACATGAGGTTGAACTGGGATTTGGCAAGGAGGCTATTGAAACTCCCTCGAGCTTCCCCCACAGCCGGGGTAGATTTCTTGTACTGATTCTAGTTAATGTATGGGTTGAATACCCTAAGACAACTATTTCCATTTAAGTATGTTGCTACTTACTTGCTCACCAAATGTAAATGGCAAGTTTGACTTTAG
>LBNU01000825.1:16407-26778 GCA_014162995.1 Artemisia annua | reverse complement strand
TTTTTTTTTTTTTTTTTTTTTTTTTTTTTTTTTTTTTTTTTTTTTTTTTTTTTTTTTTTTTTTCGACAAGAGCTGATTATACACCTTAAGGTTTAATTGCTAGTATCAGTTATGATTCGCATTCTGTTAATGGAACGATGTATCGTATTTCACTTATTCATGTGTTCATTTTAGTTGGCTTCTGTATGTTGTTAGGAGATGAGATCAATATAGAACTCATATTTGCCATATAACCAATGAATCAATCATAGCCACCAATTTTTATTTTTCACATTTTTTTTTAAAATAACATATCTTGCAAACGGTAAATCTTCAAGCTACAAAAAAAAAAATACCGCGACGAGAATTAAATCATCTTTCTATAGATATGCATTGTTATATACTTTCGACAAACTTTTTTTTTTCAACGAAATTTTTTTAAAAAAGAATTCCGCCCAGAAAAATCATATATGATTCGTACAAAATCATATATGATTCGTAAAAATCACATATGATTTAATTTTTGCGAGGCTCCGTTTTTGCGAGGCTCCTTTTTGAAATATACGGCCTTTAAGTTTAACTTTGCGTGCTAAATAGTTTTATAGATTAAATAGCTACTCCATAATGGCTGTACTGACAGGTGGAGCCGATACTGATTGTGTGAAAATGTTTTTAAACTTTAATGCTAGAGGTGACAAGATGGACGGACGAGTTAGTTAGCAAAATTGTGTTTTAAACTTTAATTAATGGTCGAATTAACTCTTTTCAATGTTCCAAACATTAGAGGTGGAAATTTCGATTTACTGATGAATGGTTTGATTTGGGTTATTTTTATCTCTAATGGGTCGAACGGAGTAAATATTATGGAGTAAAAAGATATATAGCAAAAACTATAGGTTGAAAGTCGTCCCAAGTATAGCCTATGTTCGTTTTTTCAAATAGTTTATCATTTTTTTTCTCTTTAAAAGGAGAACTAATTTATCATTTTTTTGCTCGTTTTGTAGATTAAGTTCATTGTCGATGGTGTTTGGAGAGTTGATCCTCTACGCCCGATTGTCAGCCACGATGGGTACGAGAATAATCTTCTCATCGTATACGAATGATGAATGCACATATGAGCAATGACAACTAAATGGCTAAAACAAATGCAATGGCACCAAAGTAGACGACGACTCAACATCAACAAGACAATAACTAGCTTAGATTAGCTTAGCTTAGCTTCTTATTCTAACTTTCACATAGGTTGATCATCATTAGTCTGTAATCTGTATACCTTATTCTGTCTCATTCTTTTGAATAAATTGCAACAATTGGAATGCAAAGTGTTCATAGCAATTACTATTCCTTACGATGTTATCGTATATCATTAACTGAACATCTTTAGAACCGAGCACTAAACAGAATATGTTCGTTAATGTTCCAACTAGTCTGCTTCTTCGATGTTGCTGATGTGTACGATTTTTGCACGTACACACGTGATGTTTAATGTCGATGCATACATTTTTTGACAGTTCATTTAGATATGATATCTCAGAGTAATTCATTGATTCTTTTTGTGATTGTCTCTCTGAATTGTTCAAAATATATGACATTTATATATTTTTCTAAATTGTTCAACTAATGTAAACTTAATTTTTAAATGTCCCCCTTAGTACGGCTATATATATATATAGCAAGAATAAGAAGGTATTATAGTTAGCTTCGTATAAATTACATTAAATAAACAAAGTCAAATAGTGTGTGTACTTAGTGTACTTGTTTTCTTACCTCTTCTAGCTTAAAAAAGGTCAATTTGGGTTGGGCTGGAGTTTACGAAGCTATACATACATATTATGTTGTCACTGTTTTTCAACAACCCTAACCGTTGAGGATATACTATAGATCGATCAGAAACTAAAGATATGATGGCCGATGTTGTTGAGGATATACTTACAAGATTGGATGTGAAAGATGTTCTCCGGTGCAAAAGTGTTTGTAAGTCATGGTATTCTTTGATATCAAGTCCTTGTTTTGTTAGAGCTCATCTTAAACATAAGAGTAATTGCAATACTAGAATTAATAATAATGATGTCGGGCATACAAGGATAGCCTTTCCAACAGTCTGGAAAATACCTAATGAAATTTTAGGAGATGAGAATATGTATCAAATCAATAAATGGAAGCTTGTTGGTTCTTCCAATGGCCTTGTATGCGTCACTTTTTTACTACGCGAAGAAGATGATGCTCTAATATTGTTAATCAATCCTTGGACTAGAGAGGTGAGAGAAGTGCCAATGCCTGCCATACCTCCCAAAGGAATCACGCATGATATAGGTGTGAGTTTTGGTTATGATTCATCAACGGATGATTACAAGCTTGTTATGGCAATCAACAAGAAGGGTGTGGAAGGGTCCATTGTTCAAGTTTTTTCATTGAAATCAATGACTTGGAAACTAATCGGACGCATAAACTATTGTATAATTTATGGAAAGCCTGGTGTTTTACTCAATGGGGCACTTCATTGGTTTGCAGATGATTATAACACTAAGAAGAGACTGTTAGTAATCCTTTCTTTTGATTTATCTCGGGAGGAGTTCAAAGCAATCCCTCTACCTGATGACCCAAGATATTTGGTGCCGTATAGCACATTGGGGATTTTCCAAGACAACCTATGCATGTCTTGTGTCGACGAAAATGAATTCTATTATGGCGTTTGGGTAATGCCAAACTACAACTCATGGGAATTCCTGCCTAATGATTACGAGATCAAGTCTCCTGATGCCGTCTACTATATGAAATTATATGATTGCACTTCACCAAAGAAGAAGAGGATGGGTTTCTTTTGTGATGATAAACCATGTCTTTCAAGGTCTGTCAAACATATAATTAGTGATNTTTTTTTTTTTTTTTTTTTTTTTTTTTTTTTTTTTTTTTTTCCGACAAGAGCTGATTGGATATACACCTTAAGGTTTAATTGCTAGTATCAGTTATGATTCGCATTCTGTTAATGGAACGATGTATCGTATTTCACTTATTCATGTGTTCATTTTAGTTGGCTTCTGTATGTTGTTAGGAGATGAGATCAATATAGAACTCATATTTGCATATAACCAATGAACCAATCATAGCCACCAATTTTTATTTTTCACATTTTATTTTTAAAATAACATATCTTGCAAACGGTAAATCTTCAAGCTACAAAAAAAATACCGCGACGAGAATTAAATCATCTTTCTATAGATATGCATTGTTGTATACTTTCGACAAACTTTTTTTTTCAACGAAATTTTTTTAAAAAAAGAATTCCGCCCAGAAAAATCATATATGATTCGTAAAAATCACATATGATTTAATTTTTGCGAGGCTCCGTTTTTGCGAGGCTCCTTTTTGAAATATACGGCCTTTAAGTTTAACTTTGCGTGCTAAATAGTTTTATAGATTAAATAGCTACTCCATAATGGCTGTACTGACAGGTGGAGCCGATACTGATTGTGTGAAAATGTTTTTAAACTTTAATGCTAGAGGTGACAAGATGGACAGACGAGTTAGTTAGCAAAATTGTGTTTTAAACTTTAATTAATGGTCGAATTAACTCTTTTCAATGTTCCAAACATTACGGAGTAAAAAGATAGCTAAAATGATAGGTTGAAAGTCGTCCCAAGTATATAGCCTATGTTAGTTTTTTCAAATTGTTTATCATATTTTTTTTTTCTCTCTCTAAAAAGAAAACTAATTTATCATTTTTTTTCTCCTTTTGTAGATTAAGTTCATTGTCGATGGTGTATGGAGAGTTGATCCTCTACGCCCAATTGTCAACCACGATGGATACGAGAATAATCTTCTCATCATGTATGAATGATGAATGCACATATGAGCAATGACAACTAAATGGCTAAAACAAATGCAATGGCACCAAAGTATACGACGACTCAACATCAACAACTAGCGTAGATTAGCTTAGCTTAGCTTCTTATTCTAACTTTCACATAGGTTGATCATCATTAGTCTGTAATCTGTATACCTTATTCTGTCTCATTCTTTTGAATAGATTGCAACAATTGGTATGCAAAGTGTTCATAGCAATTACTATTCCTTACGATGTTATAGTATATCATTAACTGAACATCTTTAGAACCGAGCACTAAACAGAATATGTTCGTTAATGTTCCAACTAGTCTGCTTCTTCGATGTTGCTGATGTGGACTTTGCACGTACACACGTGATGTTTAATGTCGATGCATACATTTTTTGACATTTCATTTAGATATGATATCTCAGAGTAATTCATTGATTCTTTTTGTGATTGTCTCTCTGAATTGTTCAAAATATATGACATTTATATATTTTTCTAAATTGTTCAACTAATGTAAGCTTAATTTCTAAATGTCCCCGTTAGTACGGCTATATATATATATAAAGCAAGAATAAGAAGGTATTATAGTTAGCTTCGTATAAATTACGTTAAATAAACAAAGTCAAATAGTGTGTGTACTTAGTGTACTTGTTTTCTTACCTCTTCTAGCTTAAAAAAGGTCAATTTGGGTTGGGCTGGAGTTTACGAAGCTATACATACATATTATGTTGTCACTGTTTTTAAACAACCCTAACCGTTGAGGATATATACTATAGATCGATCAGAAACTAAAGATATGATGGCCGATGTTGTTGAGGATATACTTACAAGATCGGATGTGAAAGATGTTGTCCGGTGCAAAAGTGTTTGTAAGTCATGGCATTCTTTGATATCAAGTCCTTGTTTTGTTAGAACTCATCTTAAACATAAGAGTAATTGCAATACTAGAATTAATAATAATGATGTCGGGCATACAAGGATAGCCTTTCCAACAGTCTGGAAAATACCTAATGAAATTTTAGGAGATGAGAATATGTATCAAATCAATAAATGGAAGCTTGTTGGTTCTTCCAATGGCCTTGTATGCGTCACTTTTTTACTACGCGAAGAAGATGATGCTCTAATATTGTTAATCAATCCTTGGACTAGAGAGGTGAGAGAAGTGCCAATGCCTGCCATACCTCCCAAAGGAATCACGCATGATATAGGTGTGAGTTTTGGTTATGATTCATCAACGGATGATTACAAGCTTGTTATGGCAATCAACAAGAAGGGTGTGGAAGGGTCCATTGTTCAAGTTTTTTCATTGAAATCAATGACTTGGAAACTAATCGGACGCATAAACTATTGTATAATTTATGGAAAGCCTGGTGTTTTACTCAATGGGGCACTTCATTGGTTTGCAGATGATTATAACACTAAGAAGAGACTGTTAGTAATCCTTTCTTTTGATTTATCTCGGGAGGAGTTCAAAGCAATCCCTCTACCTGATGACCCAAGATATTTGGTGCCGTATAGCACATTGGGGATTTTCCAAGACAACCTATGCATGTCTTGTGTCGACGAAAATGAATTCTATTATGGCGTTTGGGTAATGCCAAACTACAACTCATGGGAATTCCTGCCTAATGATTACGAGATCAAGTCTCCTGATGCCGTCTACTATATGAAATTATATGATTGCACTTCACCAAAGAAGAAGAGGATGGGTTTCTTTTGTGATGATAAACCATGTCTTTCAAGGTCTGTCAAACATATAATTAGTGATCCTATATATGTTCAAAGCCTTGTATCTCCTTATGTTAATACCGAGATACCACGCCATGCGGGGAGTGCTAAGGTTTGTTTTCCTGATCATTTTTTTATTTTTGTTTTTAATCAATGTGTGTATTATGATGCCTATAGGGGTGGCAGTAGGGTTGGGTTGACCCGAACCTGATAAGGCTTATCTCGGGTCGGGTTAAGTCAGTTTTATACTAAGTGATACAGAAGCTTTATACCAAGTGATACTAAACTGAAAAATAAAGCATATAATGAAACTTGTTTCTCGATTTACCCAATTGTTTCTCAATTCAAAACCTTAAGCCTAGATAGATCACCTATGTAGATGATGTATTAACCTAGCTGCAATAGCAGCTCGACACCCCTATCTGCAATAGCAGCCAGCTAATTTTACTCCCATTTGACACACCTAGCTGCAATAGCATGTATCAGGATATCCCAGAGATTTACTCACGAATTAATTTTCAGATTTCTCTTATCATCTCTATAGATTCTACTATTTCTTTCTGCCATAAGATATACACTATTGCAACAAGACACTTTGCATACCTAAGTTTGATAAGTTTTTAACTAATTAAAACTCATCTTTAACATGAGTGTCTTATAAAGATGCCACACGTAAATTACCTTTCACAGATCCTGTTCTAGCATCATCCATCTTTTTCCTTCCATTATCCTTTTTTGCATTCATTCCCGGTCCATGTTTATCACCAACATTAGAAACAAAGTCGTCGTCTGTTTCCTCTCCATCTTGATTCCATGCTTTGTTATTTGCTGACACACAATCAAAACCATAGCATTAACACTTACTGCTTTGGAACACATCAATTAATTGCTACGGTTAGTAATTACGGAAAAAAAAAAATAAAATAAAATGGATCACCTCTAATATCCCCATCTTCAACATCAACATTTTTTATATTTCCTTTTCCAACTCCTACCCCCTTTTTCCTCTTATCCTACACGTTTTTTTGGTGCACAGGGTGAAAATATATTAATCAACTCAAAATGATACATCAATTTAGAAAATCCAATTGGACATGCCCAATCAGACAGATAGGAAATACAAACAGCATTCTGTCCCATATCGGGTAACACTAGAACATATATCTCAGATACTAATACTAAAACAGATTCTTGAAAGACAAGACTAGGCATCTCATCTTGCAGATACTATGTTAACCATCAGACAGCATCGGTGTCACCCAAATGCACCAATACCATAATTCCATAACTACATTTCCTTAACCTTATTTGAAGCCAAGGTCAGTCAACCTGCCACCACAACAACCAAGGCAAAATAAGGAGAGGCATCATTATGTGAATTATAGCTCCATCCCACTCCATATGAGGGCTATACCAATATCCTACATTTCCTTTAAAAAAAAGGCATAAGAGATTGAGAACGCATACCTCATATGGGAATCAATCTATCCTCATGTGGTAGTATTGTAGTACATTGTTTGGACCTAGTAGGATCACCTTGCATTCCTCACCATTCCAAACATCATGTACTACCCTACAAGTTCATACTACCCAACACAATGGGGAACCCACTTTATGAATACCCCCTTTTTCCTCCTATCCTCTACACGTTTACTGGCTGCTACATCAAAGTTTGTCTTCACCTTTTTCAGCTTGTTTAACAAACACAAAAAAGACTAGTCCATAAGACACACAAAATTTGTATTCACCTTTTTCAGCTTGTTTCTTCTTTTGTTTTTGAACTAGTGCTGCTAATTTCCCATTACGTACCACATGTTGACCATCTGATACACATATTACTCATGAATTAGAATCGACAAAAGACACGAAATTTGGATTAATTAATTTAATTAATGAGGAGCTGGATAACTGAATAGTTATTGTACTAGTCTAGCTATCGAGCATTGTTGTTAGGAAGTGCATACCCTTCACAGGATTCCTAGATTTGCTACTGAGGCAAAATAAAACAAATTGAGTAGTACCTTTTTTTTTTTTTTTTTTTTTTTTTTTTTTTTTTTTTTAACAATAGCTTGAAGTGTGCATATACGTAAGGTTATAATCGTCATTTACTTGTTACTCAATTATTACTCGTCATAGCTATGTGTTGGATGCTCAACTATGATGCAAGTATCGTAACAAAACTTGTGCGAACAGGCTACTATTAAAGAAATGTGGGTGAAGATGTGTCACCGATTACTGTGATTAAAACTATCAAAGAAATGAGCACTTGTTAAACTCTAGATTGTATAGACAATAGATTAATGTGCATTTCAGATCAATGACCTTAATGTGTATGCATCGTATGTAATTTGAATTGAATATTGATCATCTTAGTTGACCCTCTTTTATATACTTTGCAAAGGTTGCTGAACGAGAGCGCCAAGAGATGCATATATTTGTAAGTTCGAGAAAGAGAAATGGTTATAAGCATTCTGAAGAGGTAAAATAATTTACTTTTATTGTATTTTATTCTAGAACTCTGCTTATCAGATCTTGAGGAACTTTATAATACAATTGTAGCTATTGAGGGAGATGGTGGAAATTTATAAGCGAGAAGGTGGAGAGAATGAGAAATCTTATTTGCGCGAAGATGGTAAGACTAAGAGGAAGAAAGAAAATACTAACATAAACATGTCCAAGGTACAAGTGATACAAGTTTTACCAGGTTTATTGTAACTTTTTTTTTTTTTTTATCTAATTACCGTTTTTTCATATATTTTTTTTAAATCTTTAGAAAGTTCATGCGCACGGAAAGAGAAAGATTGTGGAAATCCTTGCTAAAGAAGAGGGTATGACTCAAATAAGTCTCTCTGCAGATAGCGGGAAGAATAAGAGAAAGAGTTGCAAGTAAAATAATTAATAATCGAACAAGAAGAGTGTCTTGATTTTTATATTTCGACAATTTGTGATTGCTGCACTCGATAAACTCATTTGTGTTTCTTCAAATGAATATGCATCATTATCCTTTTTTTTCTTTTTCATTTTTTTCCCAAAGCCTCTTTTATTGTAAAGCCAGCCAAGATGAATTCATAGAAAGAAATGTTGAACTGTATTAAGAGATGTTACGATCATGGGAGCTTAATTTCAGTCATTCCTATCTGAATGTTATACAAGTGTGTCATGTTTGTCAGAAGTATACGATTATCCTATATATATATGCAGAGAATAATGTTTACTTGCCAGCCTATTTAGCTTTGTTATATTTTTGGGGATCTCATTGTATCCTGTGAGCAAGGCTTGGATCAAGTGGTTAACACCCTTGCCTCTGGAGACAGGAGACAGAGGTCAAGGGTTCGATCCTCACCCCTTGCAAGGCCGGAGGTCCTTTTCTACCTTTGGTAGAACCGGAAGCAGCCTCTCTACCATAGGTAGGGGTAAGGCTGTCTACGTCTCAACCTCCCCATACACCGTGAAAGACGGTATTGGGACCCATAACCCGTGGAAGACGGTATTGGGAGTTACTTTACTTTTCTACTTTTATTATCCCTCCTGTTGGAAGAGCCTGCATTTAGAAATTGAAAAAAAATATATATATATGTATAACATCTTTTATTTTATTCATAATGATATTTGTAATTTAACAAAGATTATGATATAGTTTATTGAGCATAAAAAATAACTGGAAGAGAGCCCTCATCTTTTCTGTAAGTATTGTAACAAAACTTGTGCGAACAGGCTACTATTAAAGAAATGTGGGTGAAGATGTGTCACCGATTACTGTGATAAAAACTATCAAAGAAATGAGCACTTGTTTAAACTCTAGATTGTATATACAATAGATTAATGTGCATTTCAGATCAATGACCTTAATGTGTATGCTTCGTATGTAATTTGAATATTGGTCATCTTAGTTGACCCTCTTTTATATACTTTGCAAAGGTATGACCAATATTCAAATTACATACTTTGCAAAGGTTGCTGAACGAGAGATCCAAGAGATGCATATATTTGTAAGATCGAGAAAGAGAAATGGTTACTATCATGATGAAAAGGTAAAATAATTTACTTTTATTGTATTTTATTCTAGAACTCTGCTTATCAGATCTTTAAGGGACGCTATAATACAATTGTAGCTATTGAGGAAGATGGTGGAAATTTATAAGCGGGAAGGTGGAGAGAATGAGAAATCTTATTTGCGCGAAGATGGTGAGACTAAGAGGAAGAAAGGAAAAAGTAACAGTGATACAAGTTTTACCAGGTTTATTATAACTTTTTTTTTTTAAATCTAATTACCTTCTTTTTATATAATTTTTTTTAATCTTTAGAAAATTCATGCGCACGGAAAGAGAAAGATAGTCGAAATCCTTGCTAAAGAAGAGGGTATGACTCAAATAAGTCTCTTTGCAGAAAGCGGGATGAATAAGAGAAGAGTGTTACTCGTCTCTTTGCAGAAGAATAAGAGAAAGAGTTGCAAGTAAAATAATTACTAATCGAATAAGAAGTGTCCTGTTCTTTTATATTTCGTCAATTTGTGATTGCTGTACTCGACCAACTCATTTGTGTTTCTCCAAATCCATATGCATCTTTTTTTTCCAAGCCTCTTTTAATGTAAAGTAAGCCAAGATGAATTCAACCTAAATTGCGTTCTAGTGCATAAAATTACAACTATGATTTGCCCTTCTTGAACAAATCTTGCAAGTATCGTGTACAATTGGTGAGCAAAGACCAACTCATAAACCAGTATGGTACAAATTGATTGACAATTCAGAAGACTCGTTACATAAAGGGTCGACCTACAGGAACACCCCACAAACACAAATTTTTCAACAGAAACACCCCAGTGGCAAAAAAAA